>JBBPBR010001058.1:0-17145 GCA_037974775.1 Cicer pinnatifidum
ACCTAAATGTTCATCCAATGACACAAATACACCTATTGGATGCACAAGATTGGTTAGAAACCCAAATTGGACAAGAATAAGCCTAGGTAGGACGAAAATGACCTAAATGTTCATCCAATGACACAAACACACCTATTGGATGCACAAGATTGGTTAAAAACCCTAATTGGACAAGGATAAGCCTAGGGAGGACGAAAATGACCTAAATGTTTATCCAATGACACAAATGAACTTATTGGATGCACTAGATTGATTAAAAACCCTAATTGGACAAGAATAAGCCTTAGGAGGACGAAAATGACCTAAATGTTCATCCAATGACACAAATAAACCTATTGGATGCACAAGATTGGTTAAAAACCCTAATTGGACAAGAATAAGCCTAGGGTGCACGAAAATGACCTAAATGTTTATCCAATGACACAAATGAACTTATTGGATGCACAAGATTGGTGAAAAACCCTAATTGGACAAGAATAAGCCTAGGGAGGACGAAAATGACCTAAATGTTCATCCAATGACACAAACACACCTATTGGATGCACAAGATTGGTTAAAAACCCTAATTGGACAAGAATAAGCCTAGGGAGGACGAAAATGACCTAAATGTTTATCCAATGATACAAATGAACTTATTGGATGCACAAGATTGGTTAAAAACCCTAATTGGACAAGAATAAGCCTAGGGAGGACGAAAATGACCTAAATGTTCATCCAATGACACAAACACACCTATTGGATACACAAGATTGGTTAAAAACCCTAATTGGACAAGAATAAGCCTAGGGAAGATGAAAATGACCTAAATGTTCATCCAATGACACAAATTAACTTATTGGATGCACAAGATTGCTTAAAAACCCTAATTGGACAAGAATAAGACTAGGGAGGACAAAAATGACCTAAATGTTCATCCAATGACACAAACACACCTATTGGATGCACAAGATTGGTTAAAAACCCTAATTGGACAAGAATAAGCCTAGGGAGGACGAAAATGACCTAATTGATCATCCAATGACACAAACACACCTATTGGATGCACAAGATTGGTTAGAAACCCTAATTGGACAAGAATAAGCCTAGGGAGGACAAAAATGAACTAATTGATCATCCAATGACACAAACACACCTATTGGATGCACAAGATTGGTTAAAAACCCTAATTGGACAAGAATAAGCCTAGGGAGGACGAAAATGACCTAATTGATCATCCAATGACACAAACACACCTATTGGATGCACAAGATTGGTTAAAAACCCTAATTGGACAAGAATAAGCCTAGGGAGGACGAAAATGACCTAATTGATCATCCAATGACACAAACACACCTATTGGATGCACAAGATTGGTTAAAAACCCTAATTGGACAAGAATAAGCCTAGGGAGGACGAAAATGACCTAATTGATCATCCAATGACACAAACACATCTATTGGAAGCACAAGATTGGTTAGAAACCCTAGTTGGACAAGAATATGCCTAGGGAGGACGAAAATGACCTAATTGATCATCCAATGACACAAATGAACTTATTGGATGCACAAGATTGCTTAAAAACCCTAATTGGACAAAAATAAGCATAGAAAGGACGAAAATGACCTAATTGATCATCCAATGACACAAACACACCTATTGGATGCACAAGATTGGTTAAAAACCCTAATTGGACAAGAATAAGCCTAGGGAGGACGAAAATGACCTAATTGATCATCCAATGACACAAACACACCTATTGGATGCACAAGATTGGTTAAAAACCCTAATTGGACAAGAATAAGCCTAGGGAGGACGAAAATGACCTAATTGATCATCCAATGACACAAACACACCTATTGGATGCACAAGATTGGTTAAAAACCCTAATTGGACAAGAATAAGCCTAGGGAGGACGAAAATGACCTAATTGATCATCCAACGAGACAAACACGCCTATTGGATACACAAGATTGGTTAAAAACCCTAATTGGACAAGAATAAGCCTATGGAGGACGAAAATGACTTAATTGATCATCCAACGACACAAACACACCTATTGGATGCACAAGATTGGTTAAAAACCCTAGTTGGACAAGAATATGCCTAGGGAGGACGAAAATGACCTAATTGATCATCCAATGACACAAATGAACTTATTGGATGCACAAGATTAGTTAAAAACCCTAATTGGACAAGAATAAGCCTAAGAAGGACGAAAATGACCTAATTGATCATCCAATGACACAAACACACCTATTGGATGCACAAGATTGGTTAAAAACCCTAATTGGACAAGAATATGCCTAGGGAGGACGAAAATGACCTAATTGATCATCCAGTGACACAAATGAACTTATTGGATGTACAAGATTAGTTAAAAACCCTAATTGGACAAGAATAAGCCTAGGGAGGACGAAAATGACCTAATTGATCATCCAATGACACAAACACACCTATTGGATGCACAAGATTGGTTAAAAACCCTAATTGGACAAGAATAAGCCAAGGGAGGACGAAAATGACCTAATTGATCATCCAATGACACAAACACACCTATTGGATGCACAAGATTGGTTAAAAACCCTAATTGGACAAGAATAAGCCTAGGGAGGATGAAAATTACCTAAATGTTCGTCCAATGACACAAACACACCTATTAGATGCACAAGATTGCATAAAAACCCTAATTGGACAAGAATAAGACTAGGGAGGACGAAAATGAGCTAAATGTTCCTCCAATGACACAAATGAACTTATTGGATGCACAAGATTGGTTAAAAACCCTAATTGGACAAGAATAAGCCTAGGGAGGACGAAAATGACCTAATTGATCATCCAATGACACAAACACACCTATTGGATGCACAAGATTGGTTAAAAACCCTAATTGGACAAGAATAAGCCTAGGGAGGATGAAAATAACTTAATTGATCATCCAATGACACAAACCCACCTATTGGATGCACAAGATTGGTTAAAAACCCTAATTGGACAAGAATATGTCTAGGGAGGACGAAAATGACCTAAATGTTAATCCAATGACACAAACACACCTATTGGATGCACAAGATTGGTTAAAAACCCTAATTGGACAATAATATGCCTAGGGAGGACGAAAATGAACTAAATGTTAATCCAATGACACAAATGAACTTATTGGATGCACAAGATTGGTTAAAAACCCTAATTGGACAAGAATAAGCCTAGGGAGGACGAAAATGACCTAATTGATCATCCAATGACACAAACACACCTATTGGATGCACAAGATTGGTTAAAAACCCTAATTGGACAAGAATAAGCCTAGGGAGGACAACAATGACCTAATTGATCATCCAATGACACAAACACACCTATTGGATGCACAAGAATGGTTAAAAACCCTAATTGGACAAGAATAAGCCTAGGGAGGACGAAAATGACCTAATTGATCATCCAATGACACAAACACACCTATTGGATGCACAAGATTGGTTAAAAACCCTAATTGGACAAGAATAAGCCTAGGGAGGACGAAAATGACCTAATTGATCATCCAATGACACAAACACACCTATTGGATGCACAAGATTGGTTAAAAACCCTAATTGGACAAGAATATGCCTAGGGAGGACGAAAATGACCTAAATGTTAATCCAATGACACAACTCAACCTATTGGATGCACAAGATTGGTTAAAAACCCTAATTGGACAAGAATAAGCCTAGGGAGGACGATAAATGACCTAATTGATCATCCAATGACACAAACACACCTATTGGATGCACAAGATTGGTTAAAAACCCTAATTGGACAAGAATAAGCCTAGGGAGGACGAAAATGACCTAATTGATCATCCAATGACACAAACACACCTATTGGATGCACAAGATTGGTTAAAAACCCTAATTGGACAAGAATAAGCCTAGGGAGGACAACAATGACCTAATTGATCATCCAATGACACAAACACACCTATTGGATGCACAAGATTGGTTAAAAACCCTAATTGGACAAGAATAAGCCTAGGGAGGACGCAAATGACCTAATTGATCATCCAATGACACAAACACACCTATTGGATGCACAAGATTGGTTAAAAACCCTAATTGGACAAGAATAAGCCTAGGGAGGACGAAAATGACCTAATTGATCATCCAATGACACAAACACACCTATTGGATGCACAAGATTGGTTAAAAACCCTAATTGGACAAGAATAAGCCTCGGGAGGACGAAAATGACCTAAATGTTAATCCAATGACACAACTCAACTTATTGGATACACAAGATTGGTTAAAAACCCTAATTGGACAAGAATAAGCCTAGGGATGACGAAAATGACCTAAATGTTAATCCAATGACACAACTCAACTTATTGGATGCACAAGATTAGTTAAAAACCCTAATTGGACAAGAATATGCCTAGGGAGGACGAAAATAACCAAATTGATCATCCAATGACACAAACACACCTATTGGATGCACAAGATTGGTGAAAAACCCTAATTGGACAAGAATAAGCCTAGGGAGGACGAAAATGACCTAATTGATCATCCAATGACACAAACACACCTATTGGATGCACAAGATTGGTTAAAAACCCTAATTGGACAAGAATAAGCCTAGGGAGGACAAAAATGACCTAATTGATCACCCAATGATACAAACACACCTATTGGATGCACAAGATTGGTTAAAAACCCTAATTGGACAAGAATAAGCCTAGGGAGGACGAAAATGACCTAATTGATCATCCAATGACACAAACACACCTATTGGATGCACAAGATTGGTTAAAAACCCTAATTGGACAAGAATAAGCCTAGGGAGGACGAAAATGACCTAATTGATCATCCATTGACACAAACACACCTATTGAATGCACAAGATTGGTTAAAAACCCTAATTGGACAAGAATAAGCCTAGGGAGGACGAAAATGACCTAATTGATCATCCAATGACACAAACACACCTATTGGATGCACAAGATTGGTTAAAAACCCTAATTGGACAAGAATAAGCCTAGGGAGGACGAAAATGACCTAATTGATCATCCAATGACACAAATTAACTTATTGGATGCACAAGATTGGTTAAAAACCATAATTGGACAAGAATTAGCCTAGGGAGGACCAAAATGACCTAATTGATCAACCAATGACACAAACACACCTATTGGATGCACAAGATTGGTTAAAAACCCTAATTGGACAAGAATAAGCCTAGGGAGGACGAAAATGACCTAATTGATCATCCAATGACACAAACACACCTATTGGATGCACAAGATTGGTTAAAAACACTAATTGGACAAGAATAAGTCTATGGTGGACGAAAATGACCTAATTGATCATCCAATGACACAAACACACCTATTGGATGCACAAGATTGGTTAAAAACCCTAATTGGACAAGAATATGCCTAGGGAGGACGAAAATGACCTAATTGATCATCCAATGACACAAACACACCTATTAGATGCACAAGTTTGGTTAAAAACCCTAGTTGGACAAGAATATGCCTAGGGAGGAAGAAAATGACCTAATTAATCATCCAATGACACAAATGAACTTATTGGATGCACAAGATTTGTTAAAAACCCTAATTGGACAAGAATAAGCCTAGGGAGGACGAAAATGACCTAATTGATCATCCAATGACACAAACACACCTATTGGATGCACAAGATTGGTTAAAAACCCTAATTGGACAAGAATAAGCCTAGGCACGACGAAAATGACCTAATTGACCATCCAATGACACAAACACACCTATTGGATGCACAAGATTCGTTAAAAACCCTAATTGGACAAGAATATGCCTAGGGAGGACGAAAATGACCTAATTGATCATCCAATGACACAAACACACCTATTGGATGCACAAGATTGGTTCAAAACCCTAATTGGACAAGAATATGCCTAGGGAGGACGAAAATGACCTAAATATTAATTCAATGACACAAACAAAGTTATTGGATGCACAAGATTGGTTAAAAACCCTAATTTGACAAGAATAAGTCAAGGGAGGACGAAAATGACCTAATTGATCATCCAATGACACAAACACACCTATTAGATGCACAAGATTGGTTAAAAACCCTAATTGGACAAGAATAAGCCTAGGGAGGACGAAAATGACCTAATTGATCATCCAATGACACAAACACACCTATTGGATGCACAAGATTGGTTAAAAACCCTAATTGGACAAGAATAAGCCTAGGGAGGACGAAAATGACCTAATTGATCATCCAATGACACAAATGAACTTATTGGATGCACAAGAGTAGTTAAAAACCCTAATTGGACAAGAATAAGCCTAGGGAGGACGAAAATAACCTAATTGATCATCCAATGACACAAACACACCTATTGGATGCACAAGATTGGTCTAAAACTCTAATTGGACAAGAATATGCCTAGGGAGGACGAAAATGACCTAAATGTTAATCCAATGACACAAATGAACTTATTGGATGCACAAGATTGGTAAAAACCCTAATTGGACAAGAATAAGCCTAGGGAGGACGAAAATGACCTAAATGTTAATCCAATGACACAACTCAACTTATTGGATGCACAAGATTGGTTAGAAACCCTAATTGGACAAGAATAAGCCTAGGGAGGACGAAAATAACCTAATTGATCATCCAATGACACAAACACACCTATTGGATGCACAAGATTGGTTAAAAACCCTAATTGGACAAGAATATGCCTAGGCAGGATGAAAATGACCTAAATGTTAATCCAATGACACAAATGAACTTATTGGATGCACAAGATTGGTTAAAAACCCTAATTGGACAAGAATAAGCCTAGGGAGGACGAAAATGACCTAAATGTTAATCCAATGACCAACTCAACTTATTGGATACACAAGATTGGTTAAAAACCCTAATTGGACAAGAATATGCCTAGGGAGGACGAAAAGGACCTAATTGATCATCCAATGACACAAACACACCTATTGGATGCACAAGATTGGTTAAAAACCCTAATTGGACAAGAATAAGCCTAGGGAGGACGAAAATGACCTAATTGATCATCCAATGACACAAACACACCTATTGGATGCACAAGATTGGTTAAAAACCCTAATTGGACAAGAATAAGCCTAGGGAGGACGAAAATGACCTAAATGTTAATCCAATGACACAACTCAACTTATTGGATGCACAAGATTGGTTAAAAACTCTAATTGGACAAGAATAAGCCTAAGGAGGACGAAAATGACCTAATTGATCATACAATGACACAAACACACCTATTGGATGCACAAGATTGGTTAAAAACCCTAATTGCACAAGAATAAGCCTAGGGATGACGAAAATGACCTAATTGATCATCCAATGACACAAATGAACTTATTGGATGCACAAGAGTAGTTAAAAACCCTAATTGGACAAGAATAAGCCTAGGGAGGACGAAAATAACCTAATTGATCATCCAATGACACAAACACACCTATTGGATGCACAAGATTGGTCTAAAACTCTAATTGGACAAGAATATGCCTAGGGAGGACGAAAATGACCTAAATTTTAATCCAATGACACAAATGAACGTATTGGATGCACAAGATTGGTTAAAAACCCTAATTGGACAAGAATAAGCCTAGGGAGGACGAAAATGACCTAATTGATCATCCAATGACACAAACACACCTATTGGATGCACAAGATTGGTTAAAAACCCTAATTGGACAAGAATAAGCCTAGGGAGGACGAAAATGACCTAATTGATCATCCATTGCCACAAACACACCTATTGGATGCACAAGATTGGTTAAAAACCCTAATTGGTCAAAAATATGCCTAGGGAGGACGAAAATGACCTAATTGGTCATCCAATGACACAAACACACCTATTGGATGCACAAGATTGGTTAAAAACCCTAATTGGACAAGAATAAGCATAGGGAGGACGAAAATGACCTAAATGTTAATCCAATGACACAACTCAACTTATTGGATGCACAAGATTGGTTAAAAACCCTAATTGGACAAGAATAAGCCTAGGGAGGACGAAAATGACCTAATTGATCATCCAATGACACAAACACACCTATTGGATCCACAAGATTGGTTAAAAACCCTAGTTGGACAAGAACATGCCTAGGGAGGACGAAAATGACCTAATTGATCATCCAATGACACTAATGAACTTATTGGATGCACAAGATTGGTTAAAAACCTAATTGGACAAGAATAAGCCTAGGGAGGACGAAAATGACCTAATTGATCATCCAATGACACAAACACACCTATTGGATGCACAAGATTGGTTAAAAACCCTAACTAGACAAGAATATGCCTAGGGATGACGAAAATGACCTAATTGATCATCCAATGACACAAACACACCTATTGGATGCACAAGATTGGTTAAATACCCTAACTGGACAAGAATATGCATAGGGAGGACGAATATGACCTAAATGTTAATCCAATAACACAAATGAACTTATTGGATGCACAAGATTGGTTAAAAACCTTAATTGGACAAGATTAAGCCTATGGAGGACGAAAATGACCTAATTGATCATCCAATGACACAAACACACCTATTGGATGCACAAGATTGGTTAAAAACCCTAATTGGACAAGAATAAGCCTAGGGAGGACGAAAATGACCTAATTGATCATCCAATGACACAAACACACCTATTGGATGCACAAGATTGGTTAAAAACCATAATTGGACAAGAACATGCCTAGGGAGGACGAAAATGACCTAATTGATCATCCAATGACACTAATGAACTTATTGGATGCACAAGATTGGTTAAAAACCCTAATTGGACAAGAATAAGCCTAGGGAGGACGAAAATGAGCTAATTGATCATCCAATGACACAAACACACCTATTGGATGCACAAGATTGGTTAAAAACCCTAATTGGACAAGATGATGCCTAGGGAGGACGAAAATGAACTAAATATTAATTCAATGACACAAACAAACTTATTGGATGCACAAGATTGGTTAAAAACCCTAATTGGACAAGAATAAGCCTAGGGAGGACGAAAATGAGCAAATTGATCATCCAATGACACAAACACACCTATTGGATGCACAAGATTGGTTAAAAACCCTAATTGGACAAGAATAAGCCTAGGGAGGACGAAAATGACCTAATTGATCATCCAATGACACAAACACACCTATTGGATGCACAAGATTGGTTAAAAACCCTAATTGGACAAGAATAAGCCTAGGGAGGACGAAAATGACCTAATTGATCATCCAATGACACAAACACACCTATTGGATGCACAAGATTGGTTAAAAACCCTAATTGGACTAGAATATGCCTTGGGAGGACGAAAATGACCTAAATATTAATTCAATGACATAAACAAAGTTATTCGATGCACAAGATTGGTTAAAAACCCTAATTGGACAAGAATAAGCCTAGGGAGGACGAAAAAGACCTAATTGATCATCCAATGAAACAAACACACCTATTGGATGCACAAGATTGGTTAAAAACCCTAATTGGACAAGAATAAGCCTAGGGAGGACGAAAAAGACCTAATTGATCATCCAATGAAACAAACACACCTATTGGACGCACAAGATTGGTTAAAAACCCTAATTGGACAAGAATATGCCTAGGGAGGATGAAAATGACCTAAATATTAATTCAATGACACAAACAAAGTTATTGGATGCACAAGATTGGATAAAAACCCTAATTGGCCAAGAATAAGCCTAGGGAGGACGAAAATGACCTAATTGATCATCCAATGACACAAACACACCTATTGGATGCAGAAGATTGGTTAAAAACCTTAATTGGACAAGAATAAGCCTAGGGAGGACGAAAATGACTTAATTGATCATCAAATGACACAAATGAACTTATTGGATGCACAAGATTGGTTAAAAACCCTAATTGGACAAGAATAAGCCTAGGGAGGACGAAAATGACCTAATTGATCATCCAATGAAACAAACACACCTATTGGATGCACAAGATTGGTTAAAAACCCTAATTGGACAAGAATAAGCCTAGGGAGGACGAAAAAGACCTAATTGATCATCCAATGAAACAAACACACCTATTGGATGCACAAGATTGGTTAAAAACCCTAATTGGACAAGAATAAGCCTAGGGAGGACGAAAATGACCTAATTGATCAGCCAATGACACAAACACACCTATTGGATGCACAAGATTGGTTAAAAACCCTAATTGGACAAGAATATGCCTAGGGAGGACGAAAATGACCTAAATGATCATCCAATGACACAAACACTCCTATTGGATGCACAAGATTGGTTAAAAACCCTAGTTGGACAAGAATATGCCTAGGGAGGACGAATATGATCTAAATGTTAATCCAATAACACAAATGAACTTATTGGATGCACAAGATTGGTTAAAAACCCTAATTGAACAAGAATAAGCCTCTAATTGATCATCCAATGACACAAACACACCTATTGGATGCACAAGATTGGTTAAAAACCCTAATTGGACAAGAATAAGCCTAGGGAGGACGAAAATGACCTAATTGATCATCCAATGACACAAACACACCTATTGGATGCACAAGATTGGTTAAAAACCCTAATTGGACAAGAATAAGCCTAGGGAGGACAACAATGACCTAATTGATCATCCAATGACACAAACACACCTATTGGATGCACAAGAATGGTTAAAAACCCTAATTGGACAAGAATAAGCCTAGGGAGGACGAAAATGACCTAATTGATCATCCAATGACACAAACACACCTATTGGATGCACAAGATTGGTTAAAAACCCTAATTGGACAAGAATAAGCCTAGGGAGGACGAAAATGACCTAATTGATCATCCAATGACACAAACACACCTATTGGATGCACAAGATTGGTTAAAAACCCTAATTGGACAAGAATATGCCTAGGGAGGACGAAAATGACCTAAATGTTAATCCAATGACACAACTCAACCTATTGGATGCACAAGATTGGTTAAAAACCCTAATTGGACAAGAATAAGCCTAGGGAGGACGATAAATGACCTAATTGATCATCCAATGACACAAACACACCTATTGGATGCACAAGATTGGTTAAAAACCCTAATTGGACAAGAATAAGCCTAGGGAGGACGAAAATGACCTAATTGATCATCCAATGACACAAACACACCTATTGGATGCACAAGATTGGTTAAAAACCCTAATTGGACAAGAATAAGCCTAGGGAGGACGAAAATGACCTAATTGATCATCCAATGACACAAACACACCTATTGGATGCACAAGATTGGTTAAAAACCCTAATTGGACAAGAATAAGCCTAGGGAGGACGAAAATGACCTAATTGATCATCCAATGACACAAACACACCTATTGGATGCACAAGATTGGTTTAAAACCCTAGTTGATCAAGAATATGCCTAGGAAGGACGAAAATGACCTAATTGATCATCCAATGACACAAATGAACTTATTGGATGCACAAGATTGGTTAAAAACCCTAATTGGACAAGAATAAGCCTAGGGAGGACGAAAATGACCTAATTGATCATCCAATGACACAAACACACCTATTGGATGCACAAGATTGGTTAAAAACCCTAATTGGACAAGAATAAGCCTAGGGAGGACGAAAATGACCTAATTGATCATCCAATGACACAAACACACCTATTGGATGCACAAGATTGGTTAAAAACCCTAATTGGACAAGAATAAGCCTAGGGAGGACGAAAATGACCTAATTGATCATCCAATGACACAAACACATCTATTGGAAGCACAAGATTGGTTAGAAACCCTAGTTGGACAAGAATATGCCTAGGGAGGACGAAAATGACCTAATTGATCATCCAATGACACAAATGAACTTATTGGATGCACAAGATTGCTTAAAAACCCTAATTGGACAAAAATAAGCATAGAAAGGACGAAAATGACCTAATTGATCATCCAATGACACAAACACACCTATTGGATGCACAAGATTGGTTAAAAACCCTAATTGGACAAGAATAAGCCTAGGGAGGACGAAAATGACCTAATTGATCATCCAATGACACAAACACACCTATTGGATGCACAAGATTGGTTAAAAACCCTAATTGGACAAGAATAAGCCTAGGGAGGACGAAAATGACCTAATTGATCATCCAATGACACAAACACACCTATTGGATGCACAAGATTGGTTAGAAACCCTAATTGGACAAGAATAAGCCTAGGGAGGACGAAAATGACCAAAATGTTAATCCAATGACACAAATGAACTTATTGGATGCACAAGATTGGTTAGAAACCCTAATTGGACAAGAATATGCCTAAGGAGGACGAAAGTGACCTAAATTTTAATCCAATGACACAAATGAACTTATTGGATGCACAAGATTGGTTAAAAACCCTAATTGGACAAGAATAAGCCTAGGGAGGACGAAAATGACCTAATTGATCATCCAATGACACAAACACACCTATTGGATGCACAAGATTGGTTAAAAACCCTAATTGGACAAGAATAAGCCTAGGGAGGACGAAAATGACCTAATTGATCATCCAAAGACACAAACACACCTATTGGATGCACAAGATTGGTTAAAAACCATAATTGGACAAGAATAAGCCTAGGGAGGACGAAAATGACCTAATTGATCATCCAATGACACAAACACACCTATTGGATGCACAAGATTGGTTAAAAACCCTAATTGGACAAGAATAAGCCTAGGGAAGACGAAAATGACATAATTGATCATCCAATGACACAAATGAACTTATTGGATGCACAAGATTGGTTAAAAACCCTAATTGGACAAGAATAAGCCTAGGGAGGACGAAAATGACCTAATTGATCATCCAATGACACAAACACACCTATTGGATGCACAAGATTGGTTAAAAACCCTAATTGGACAAGAATAAGCCTAGGGAGGACGAAAATGACCTAATTGATCATCCAATGACACAAACACACCTATTGGATGCACAAGATTGGTTAAAAACCGTAATTGGACAAGAATAAGCCTAGGGAGGATGAAAATGACCTAATTGATCATCCAATGACACAAATGAACTTATTGGATGCACAAGATTGGTTAAAAACCCTAATTGGACAAGAATAAGCCTAGGGAGGACGAAAATGACCTAATTGATCATCCAATGACACAAACACACCTATTGGATGCACAAGATTGGTTAAAAACCCTAATTGGACAAGAATAAGCCTAGGGAGGACGAAAATGACCTAATTGATCATCCAATGACACAAATGAACTTATTGGATGCACAAGATTTGTTAAAAACCCTAATTTGACAAGAATAAGTCAAGGGAGGACGAAAATGACCTAATTGATCATCCAATGACACAAACACACCTATTGGATGCACAAGATTGGTTAAAAACCCTAATTGGACAAGAATAAGCCTAGGGAGGACGAAAATGACCTAAATATTAATTCAATGACACAAACAAAGTTATTGGATGCACAAGATTTGTTAAAAATCCTAATTGGACAAGAATATGCCTAGGGAGGACGAAAATGACCTAAATATTAATTCAATGACACAAACAAAGTTATTGGATGCACAAGATTGGTTAAAAACCCTAATTGGACAAGAATATGTCTAGGGAGGACGAAAATGACCTAAATGTTAATCCAATGACACAAATTAACTTATTGGATGCACAACATTGGTTAAAAACCCTAATTGGACAAGAGTAAGCCTAGGAAGGACGAAAATAACCTAATTGATCATCCAATGACACAAACACACCTATTGGATGCACAAGATTGGTTAAAAACCCTAATTGGACAAGAATATGCTTAGGGAGGACGAAAATGACCTAAATATTAATTCAATGACACAAACAAAGTTATTGGATGCACAAGATCGGTTAAAAACCCTAATTGGACAAGAATAAGCCTAGGGAGGACGAAAATGACCTAATTGATCATCCAATGACACAAACACACCTATTGGATGCACAAGATTGGTTAAAAACTCTAATTGGACAAGTATATGCCTAGGGAGGACGAAAATGACCTAAATATTAATTCAATGACACAAACAAACTTATTGAATGCACAAGATTGGTTAAAACTCCTAATTGGACAAGAATAAGCCTACGGAGGACGAAAATGACCTAAATGTTAATCCAATGACACAAATGAACTTATTGGATGCACAAAATTGGTTAAAAACCCTAATTGGACAAGAATATGCCTAGGGAGGACGAAAATGACCTAAATATTAATTCAATGACACAAACAAACTTATTGGCTGCACAAGATTGGTTAAAAACCATAATTGGACAAGAATAAGCCTAGGGAGGACGAAAATAACCTAATTGATCATTCAATGACACAAACACACCTATTGGATGCACAAGATTGGTTAAAAACCCTAATTGGACAAGAATAAGCCTAGGGCGGACGAAAATGACCTAATTGATCATCCCATGACACAAACACACCTATTGGATGCACAAGATTGGTTAAAAACCCTAATTGGACAAGAATAAGCCTAGGGAGGACGAAAATGACCTAATTGATCATCCAATGACACAAACACACCTATTGGATGCACAAGATTGTTTAAAAACCCAAGTTGGACAAGAATATGCCTAGGGAGGACGAAAATGACCTAATTGATCATCCAATGACACAAAGGAACTTATTGGATGCACAAGATTGGTTAAAAACCATAATTGGACAAGAATAAGCCTAGGGAGGACGAAAATGACCTAATTGATCATCCAATGACACAAACACACCTATTGGATGCACAAGATTGGTTAAAAACCTTAATTGGACAAGAATAAGCCTAGGGAGGACGAAAATGACTTAATTGATCATCAAATGACACAAATGAACTTATTGGATGCACAAGATTGGTTAAAAACCCTAATTGGACAAGAATAAGCCTAGGGAGGACGAAAATGACCTAATTGATCATCCAATGACACAAACACACCTATTGGATGCACAAGATTGGTTAAAAACCCTAATTGGACAAGAATATGCCTAGGGAAGACGAAAATGACCTAAATGTTAATCCAATTACACAAATGAACTTATTGGATGCACAAGATTGGTTAAAAACCCTAATTGGACAAGAATAAGCCTAGGGAGGACGAAAATGACCTAATTGATCATCCAATGACACAAACACACCTATTGGATGCACAAGATTGGTTAAAAACCCTAATTGGACTAGAATATGCCTTGGGAGGACGAAAATGACCTAAATATTAATTCAATGACATAAACAAAGTTATTCGATGCACAAGATTGGTTAAAAACCCTAATTGGACAAGAATAAGCCTTGGGAGGAAGAAAATGACCTAATTGATCATCCAATGACACAAACACACCTATTGGATGCACAAGATTGGTTAAAAACCCAAATTGGACAAGAATAAGCCTAGTGAGGACGAAAATGACCTACTTGATCATCCAATGACACAAACACACCTATTGGATGCACAAGATTGGTTAAAAACCCTAATTGGACAAGAATAAGCCTAGGGAGGACGAAAATGACCTAATTGATCATCCAATGACACAAACACACCTATTGGATGCACAAGATTGGTTAAAAACCGTAATTGGACAAGAATAAGCCTAGGGAGGATGAAAATGACCTAATTGATCATCCAATGACACAAATGAACTTATTGGATGCACAAGATTGGTTAAAAACCCTAATTGGACAAGAATAAGCCTAGGGAGGACGAAAATGACCTAATTGATCATCCAATGACACAAACACACCTATTGGATGCACAAGATTGGTTAAAAACCCTAATTGGACAAGAATAAGCCTAGGGAGGACGAAAATGACCTAATTGATCATCCAATGACACAAACACACCTATTGGATGCACAAGATTGGTTAAAAACCTTAATTGGAAAAGAATATGCCTAAGGAGGACGAAAATGACCTAAATATTAATTCAATGACACAAACAAAGTTATTGGATGCACAAGATTGGTTAAAAACCCTAATTGGACAAGAATAAGCCTAGGGAGGACGAAAATGACCTAATTGATCATCCAATGACACAAACACACCTATTGGATGCACAAGATTGGTTAAAAACCCTAATTGGACAAGAATAAGCCTAGTGAAGACGAAAATGACCTAATTGATCATCCAATGACACAAACACACCTATTGGATGCACAAGATTGGTTAAAAACCCTAATTGGACAAGAATATGCCTAGGGAGGACGAAAATGACCTAAATGATCATCCAATGACACAAACACTCCTATTGGATGCACAAGATTGGTTAAAAACCCTAGTTGGACAAGAATATGCCTAGGGAGGACGAATATGATCTAAATGTTAATCCAATAACACAAATGAACTTATTGGATGCACAAGATTGGTTAAAAACCCTAATTGAACAAGAATAAGCCTCTAATTGATCATCCAATGACACAAACACACCTATTGGATGCACAAGATTGGTTAAAAACCCTAATTGGACAAGAATATGCCTAGGGAGGACGAAAATGACCTAAATATTAACTCAATGACACAAACAAAGTTATTGGATGCACAAGATTGGTTAAAAACCCTAATTGGACATGAATAAGCCTAGGGAGGACGAAAATGACCTAATTGATCATCCAATGACACAAACACACCTATTGGATGCACAAGATTGGTTAAAAACCCTAATTGGACAAGAATAAGCCTAGGGAGGACGAAAATGACCTAATTGATTATCCAATGACACAAACACACCTATTGGATGCAGAAGATTGGTTAAAAACCTTAATTGGACAAGAATAAGCCTAGGGAGGACGAAAATGACTTAATTGATCATCAAATGACACAAATGAACTTATTGGATGCACAAGATTGGTTAAAAACCCTAATTGGACAAGAATAAGCCTAGGGAGGACGAAAATGACCTAATTGATCATCCAATGACACAAACACACCTATTGGATGCACAAGATTGGTTAAAAACCCTAATTGGACTAGAATATGCCTTGGGAGGACGAAAATGACCTAAATATTAATTCAATGACATAAACAAAGTTATTCGATGCACAAGATTGGTTAAAAACCCTAATTGGACAAGAATAAGCCTAGGGAGGACGAAAAAGACCTAATTGATCATCCAATGAAACAAACACACCTATTGGATGCACAAGATTGGTTAAAAACCCTAATTGGACAAGAATAAGC
>JBBPBR010001059.1:8964-85571 GCA_037974775.1 Cicer pinnatifidum
AAGTCTAGGGAGGACGAAAATGACCTAATTGATCATCCAATGACACAAACACACCTATTGGATGCACAAGATTGGTTAAAAACCCTAATTGGACAAGAATATGCCTAGGGAGGACGAAAATGACCTAATTGATCATCCAATGACACAAACACGCCTATTGGAAGCACAAGATTGGTTAAAAACCCTAATTGGACAAGAATATGCCTAGGGAGGACGAAAATGACCTAGTTGATCATCCAATGACACAAACACAGCTATTGGATGCACAAGATTGGTTAAAAACCCTAATTGGACAAGAATAAGCCTAGGGAGAACGAAAATGACCTAATTGATCATCCAATGACACAAACACACCTATTGGGTGCACAAGATTGGTTAAAAACCCTAATTGGACAAGAATATGGCTAGGGAGGTGGAAAATGACCTAAATATTAATTCAATGACACAAACAAAGTTATTGGATGCACAAGATGGTTAAAAACCCTAATTGGACAAGAATAAGCCTATGGAGGACGAAAATGACCTAATTGATCATCCAATGACACAAACACACCTATTGGATGCACAAGATTGGTTAAAAACCCTAATTGGACAAGAATAAGTCTAGGAAGGACGAAAATGACCTAAATGTTAATCCAATGACACAACTCAACTTATTGGATGCACAAGATTGGTTAAAAACCCTAATTGGACAAGAATAAGCCTAGGGAGGACGAAAATGACCTAATTGATCATCCAATGACACAAACACACCTATTGGATGCACAAGATTGGTTAAAAACCCTAATTGGACAAGAATATGCCTAGGGAGGACGAAAATGACCTAAATATTAATTCAATGAAACAAACAAACTTATTGGATGCACACGATTGGTTAAAAACTCTAATTGGACAAGAATAAGCCTAGGGAGGACGAAAATTACCTAATTGATCATCCAATGACACAAACACACCTATTGGATGCACAAGATTGGTTAAAAACCCTAATTGGACAAGAATAAGCCTAGGGAGGACGAAAATGACCTAATTGATCATCCAATGACACAAACACACCTATTGGATGCACAAGATTGGTTAAAAACCCTAATTGGACAAGAATATGCCTAGGGAGGACGAAAATGACCTAATTGATCATCCAATGACACAAATGAACTTATTGGATGCACAAGATTAGTTAAAAACCCTAATTGGACAAGAATACGCCTAGGGAGGACGAAAATAACCTAATTGATCATCCAATGACACAAACACACCTATGGGATGCACAAGATTGGTCTAAAACTCTAATTGGACAAGAATATGCCTAGGGAGGACGAAAATGACATAAATGTTAATCCAATGACACAAATGAACTTATTGGATGCACAAGATTGGTTAAAAACCCTAATTGGACAAGAATAAGCCTAGGGAGGACGAAAATGACCTAATTGATCATCCAATGACACAAACACACCTATTGGATGCACAAGATTGGTTAAAAACCCTAATTGGACAAGAATAAGCCTAGGGAGGACGAAAATGACCTCATTGATCATCCAATGACACAAACACACCTATTGGATGCACAAGATTGGTTAAAAACCCAAATTGGACAAGAATAAGCCTAGGGAGAACGAAAATGACCTAAATGTTAATCCAATGACACAACTCAACTTATTGGATGCACAAGATTGGTTAAAAACCCTAATTGGACAAGAATAAGCCTAGGGAGGACGAAAATGACCTAATTGATCATCCAATGACACAAACACACCTATTGGATGCACAAGATTGGTTAAAAACCCTAATTGGACAAGAATATGCCTAGGGAGGACGAAAATGACCTAAATGTTAATCCAATGACAAATGAACTTATTGGATGTACAAGATCGGTTATAAACCCTAATTGGACAAGAATAAGCCTAGGGAGGACGAAAATGACCTAATTGATCATCCAATGACACAAACACACCTATTGGATGCACAAGATTGGTTAAAAACCCTAATCGGACAAGAATAAGCGTAGCAAGGACGAAAATGACCTAATTGATCATCCAATGACACAAACACACCTATTGGATGCACAAGATTGGTTAAAAACCCTAGTTGGACAAGAACATGCCTAGGGAGGACGAAAATGACCAATTGATCATCCAATGACACTAATGAACTTATTGGATGCACAAGATTGGTTAAAAACCCTAATTGGACAAGAATAAGCCTAGGGAGGACAAAAATGACCTAATTGATCATCCAATGACACAAACACACCTATTGGATGCACAAGATTGGTTAAAAACCCTAATTGGACAAGAATAAGCCTAGGGAGTACAAAAATGACCTAATTGATCATCGAATGACACAAACACACCTATTGGATGCACAAGATTGGTTAAAAACCCTAATTGGACAAGAATATGCCTAGCGAGGACGAAAATGACCTAAATATTAATTCAATGACACAAACAAACTTATCGGATGCACAAGATTGGTTAAAAACCCTAATTGGACAAGAATAAGCCTAGGGAGGACGAAAATGACCTAATTGATCATCCAATGACACAAACACACCTATTGGATGCACAAGATTGGTTAAAAACCCTAATTGGACAAGAATATGCCTAGGGAGGACGAAAATGACCTAATTGATCATCCAATGACACAAACACAGCTATTGGATGCACAAGATTGGTTAAAAACCCTAATTGGACCAGAATAAGCCTAGGGAGGACGAAAATGACCTAATTGATCATCCAATGACACAAACACACCTATTGGATGCACAAGATTGGTTAAAAACCCTAATTGGGAAGAATAAGTGTAGGGAGGACGAAAATGACCTAATTGATCGTCCAATGACAGAAACACACCTATTGGATGCACAAGATTGGTTAAAAACCCTAATTGGACAAGAATATGCCTAGGGAGGACGAAAATGACCTAATTGATCATCCAATGACACAAACACGCCTATTGGAAGCACAAGATTGGTTAAAAACCCTAATTGGACAAGAATATGCCTAGGGAGGACGAAAATGACCTAATTGATCATCCAATGACACAAACACAGCTATTGGATGCACAAGATTGGTTAAAAACCCTAATTGGACAAGAATATGCCTAGGGAGGACGAATATGACCTAAATGTTAATCCAATAACACAAATGAACTTATTGGATGCACAAGATTGGTTAAAAACCCTAATTGGACAAGAATAAGCCTAAGGATAACGAAAATGACATAAATGTTAATCCAATGACACAACTCAACTTATTGGATGCACAAGATTGGTTAAAAATCCTAATTGGACAAGAATAAGCCTAGGCAGGACGAAAATGACCTAATTGATCATCCAATGACACAAACACACCTATTGGATGCACAAGATTGGTTAAAAACCCTAGTTGGACAAGAATATGCCTAGGGAGGACGAAAATGACCTAATTGATCATCCAATGACACAAATGAACTTATTGGATGCACAAGATTGGTTAAAAACCCTAATTGGACAAGAATATGCCTAAGGAGGACGAAAATTACCTAATTGATCATCCAATGACACAAACACACCTATTGGATGCACAAGATTGGTTAAATACCCAAATTGGACAAGAATATGCCTAGGGAGGACGAAAATGACCTAAATGTTAATCCAATGACACAAATGAACTTATTGGATGCACAAGATTGGTTAAAAACCCTAATTGGACAAGAATAAGCCTAGGGAGGACGAAAATGACCTAATTGATCATCCAATGACACAAACACACCTATTGGATGCACAAGATTGGTTAAAAACCCTAATTGGACAAGAATATGCCTAGGGAGGACGAAAATGACCTAAATATTAATTCAATGTCACAAACAAACTTATTGGATGCACAAGATTGGTTAAAAACCCTAATTGGACAGGAATAAGCCTAAGGAGGACGAAAATGACCTAATTGATCATCCAATGACACAAACACACCTATTGGATGCAAAAGATTGGTTAAAAACCCTAATTGGAAAAGATGATGCCTAGGGAGGACGAAAATGACCTAAATATTAATTCAATGACATAAACAAACTTATTGGTTGCACAAAATTGGTTAAAAACCCTAATTGGACAAGAATAAGCCTAGGGAGGACGAAAATGACCTAATTGATCATCCAATGACACAAACACACCTATTGGATGCACAAGATTGGTTAAAAACCCTAATTGGGCAAGAATATGCCTAAGGAGGACGAAAAAGATCTAAATATTAATTCAATGACACAAACAAACTTATTGGATGCACAAGATTGGTTAAAAACCCTAATTGGATGCAATAATCAGCCTAGGGAGGAAGAAAAAGACCTAAATGTTAATCCGATGACACAAACTCACCTATTGGATGCACAAGATTGGTTAAAAACCCTAATTGGACAAGAATAAGCCTAGGGAGGACGAAAATGACCTAATTGATCATCCAATGACACAAACACACCTATTGGATGCACAAGATTGGTTAAAAACCCTAATTGGACAAGAATATGCCTAGGAAGGACGAAAATGACCTAATTGATCATCCAATGACACAAACACACCTATTGGATGCACAAGATTGGTTAAAAACCCTAATTGGACAAGAATATGCCTAGGGAGGACGACAATGACCTAATTGATCATCCAATGACACAACACACCTATTGGATGCACAAGATTGGTTAAAAACCCTAATTGGACAAGAATATGCCTAGGGAGGACGAAAATGACCTAATTGATCATCCAATGACACAAACACACCTATTGGATGCACAAGATTGGTTAAAAACCCTAATTGGACAAGAATAAGTCTAGGGAGGACGAAAATGACCTAATTGATCATCCAATGACACAAACACACCTATTGGATGCACAAGATTGGTTAAAAACCCTAATTGGACAAGAATATGCCTAGGGAGTACGAAAATGACCTAAATATTAATTCAATGACACAAACAAAGTTATTGGATGCACAAGATTGGTTAAAAACCCTAATTGGACAAGAATAAGCCTAGGGAGGACGTAAATGACCTAATTGATCATCCAATGACACAAACACACCTATTGGATGTACAAGATTGGTTAAAAACCCTAATTGGACAAGAATATGCCTAGGGAGGACGAAAATGACCTAAATATTAATTCAATGACACAAACAAAGTTATTGGATACACAAGATTGGTTTAAAACCCTAATTGGACAAGAATAAGCCTAGGGAGGACGAAAATGACCTAATTGATCATCATATGACACAAACACACCTATTGGATGCACAAGATTGGTTAAAAACCCTAATTGGACAAGAATAAGCCTAGGGAGGACGAAAATGACCTAAATGTTAATCCAATGACACAACTCAACTTATTGGATGCACAAGATTGGTTAAAAACCCTAATTGGACAAGAATAAGCCTAGGGAGGACGAAAATGACCTAATTGATCATCCAATGACACAAACACACCTATTGGATGCACAAGATTGGTTAAAAACCCTAATTGGACAAGAACATGCCTAGGGAGGACGAAAATTACCTAAATATTAATTTAATGACACAAACAAACTTATCGGATGGACAAGATTGGTTAAAAACCCTAATTGGACAAGAATATGCCAAGGGAGGACGAAAATGACCTAAATATTAATTTAATGACACAAACAAACTTATCGGATGCACAAGATTTGTTAAAAACCCTAATTGAACAAGAATAAGCCTAGGGAGGACGAAAATGACCTAATTGATCATCCAATGACACATACACACCTATTAGATGCACAAGATTGGTTAAAAACCCTAATTGGACAAGAATAAGCCTAGGGAGGACGAAAATGACCTAATTGATCATCCAATGACACAAACACACCTATTGGATGCACAAGATTGGTTAGAAACCCTAATTGGACAAGAATATGCCTAGGGAGGACGAAAATGATCTAAATATTAATTCATTGACACAAACAAACTCATTGGATGCACAAGATTGGTTAAAAACCCTAATTGGACATTAATAAGCCTAGAGAGGACGAGAATGACCTAATTGATCATCCAATGACACAAACACACCTATTGGAAGCACAAGATTGGTTAAAAACCCTAATTGGACAAGAATAAGCCTAGGGAGGACGAAAATGACCTAATTGATCATCCAATGACACAAACACACCTATTGGATGCACAAGATTGGTTAAAAACCCTAATTGGACAAGAATATGCCTAGGGAGGACGAAAATGACCTAATTGATCATCCAATGACACAAACACACCTATTGGATGCACAAGATTGGTTAAAAACCCTAATTGGACAAGAATATGCCTAGGGAGGACGAAAATGACCTAAATATTAATTAAATGACACACACAAAGTTATTGGATGCACAAGATTGGTTAAAAACCCTAATTGGACAAGAATAAGCCTAGGGAGGACGTAAATGACCTAATTGATCATCCAATGACACAAACACACCTATTGGATGCACATGATCGGTTAAAAACCCTAATTGGACAAGAATAAGTCTAGGGAGGACGAAAATGACCTAATTGATCATCCAATGACACAAACACACCTATTGGATGCACAAGATCGGTTAAAAACCCTAATTGGACAAGAATAAGCCTAGGGAGGACGAAAATGACCTAATTGATCATCCAATGACACAAACACACCTATTGGATGCACAAGATTGGTTAAAAACCCTAATTGGACAAGAATATGCCTAGGGAGGACGAAAATGACCTAAATGTTAATTCAATGACACAAACGAACATATTGGATGCACAAGATTGGTTAAAAACCCTAATTGGACAAGAATAAGCCTAGGGAGGACGAAAATGACCTAATTGATCATCCAATGACACAAACACACCTATTGGATGCACAAGATTGGTTAAAAACCCTAATTGGACAAGAATATGCCTAGGGAGGACGAAAATGACCTAATTGATCATCCAATAACACAAATGAACTTATTGGATGCACAAGATTGGTTAAAAACCCTAATTGGACAAGAATAAGCCTAGGGAGGACGAAAATGATCTAATTGATCGTCCAATGACACAAACACACCTATTGAATGCACAAGATTGGTTAAAAACCCTAATTGGACAAGAATATGCCTAGGGAGGACTAAAATGACCTAAATGTTAATCCAATGACACAAATGAACTTATTGGATGCACAAGATTGGTTAAAAACCCTAATTGGACAAGAATAAGCCTAGGGAGGACGAAAATGACCTAATTGATCATCCAATGACACAAACACACCTATTGGATGCACAAGATTGGTTAAAAACCCTAATTGGACAAGAATATGCCTAGGGAGGACGAAAATGACCTCATTGTTCATCCAATGACACAAACACACCTATTGGATGCACAAGATTGGTTAAAAACCCTAATTGGACAAGAATAAGCCTAGGGAGAACGAAAATGACCTAAATGTTAATCCAATGATACAACTCAACTTATTGGATGCACAAGATTGGTTAAAAACCCTAATTGGACAAGAATATGCCTAGGGAGGACGAAAATGACCTAAATGTTAATCCAATGACACAAATGAACTTATTGGATGCACAAGATTGGTTAAAAACCCTAATTGGACAAGAATAAGCCTAGGGAGGAAGAAAATGACCTAAATGTTAATCCAATGACACAACTCAACTTATTGGATGCACAAGATTGGTTAAAAACCATAATTGGACAAGAATAAGCCTAGGGAGGACGAAAATGACCTAATTGATCATCCAATGACACAAACACACCTATTGGATGCACAAGATTGGTTAAAAACCCTAATTGGACAAGAATATGCCTAGGGAGGACGAAAATGACCTAAATGTTAATCCAATGACACAACTCAACTTATTGGATGCACAAGATTGGTTAAAAACCCTAATTGGACAAGAATATGCCTCGGGAGGACGAAAATGACCTAAATGTTAATCCAATGACACAACTCAACTTATTGAATGCACAAGATTGGTTAAAAACCCTAATAGGACAAGAACAAGCCTAGGGAGGACGAAAATGACCTAATTGATCATCCAATGACACAAACACACCAATTGGATGCACAAGATTGGTTAAAAACCCTAATTGGACAAGAATATGCCTAGGGAGGACGAAAATGACCTAAATATTAATTCAATGACACAAACAAACTTATCGGATGCACAAGATTGGTTAAAAACCCTAATTGGACAAGAATAAGCCTAGGGAGGACGAAAATGACCTAATTGATCATCCAATGACACAAACACACCTATTGGATGCACAAGATTGGTTAAAAACCCTAATTGGACAAGAATATGCCTAGGGAGGACGAAAATGACCTAATTGATCATCCAATGACACAAACAAACATATTGGATGAACAAGATTGGTTAAAAACCCTAATTGGACAAGAATATGCCTAGGGAAGACGAAAATGACCTAAATATTAATTCAATGACACAAACAAACTTATCGGATGCACAAAATTGGTTAAAAACCCTAATTGGACAAGAATAAGCCTAGGAAGGACGAAAATGACCTAATTGATCATCCAATGACAAAAACACACCTATTAGATGCACAAGATTGGTTAAAAACCCTAATTGGACAAGAATAAGCCTAGGGAGGACGAAAATGACCTAATTGATCATCCAATGACACAAACACACCTATTGGATGCACAAGATTGGTTAAAAACCCTAATTGGACAAGAATATGCCTAGGGAGGACGAAAATGACCTAATTGATCATCCAATGACACAAACAAACATATTGGATGAACAAGATTGGTTAAAAACCCTAATTGGACAAGAATAAGCCTAGGGAGGACGAAAATGACCTAATTGATTATCCAATGACACAAACACACCTATTTGATGCACAAGATTGGTTAAAAACCCTAATTGGACAAGAATATGCCTAGGGAGGACGAAAATGACCTAAATATTAATTCAATGACACAAACAAACTTATCGGATGCCCAAGATTGGTTAAAAACCCTAATTGGACAAGAATAAGCCTAGGGAGGACGAAAATGACCTAATTGATCATCCAATGACACAAACACACCTATTGGATGCACAAGATTGGTTAAAAACCCTAATTGGACAAGAATATGCCTAGGGAGGACGAAAATGACCTAATTGATCATCCAATGACTCAAACACGCCTATTGGAAGCACAAGATTGGTTAAAAACCCTAATTGGACAAGAATATGCCTAGGGAGGACGAAAATGACCTAATTGATCATCCAATGACACAAACACAGCTATTGGATGCACAAGATTGGATAAAAACCCTAATTGGACAAGAATATGCCTAGGGAGGACGAAAATGACCTAATTGATCATCCAATGACACAAACACACCTATTGGATGCACAAGATCGGTTAAAAACCCTAATTGGACAAGAATAAGCCTAGGGAGGACGAAAATGACCTAATTGATCATCCAATGACACAAACACACCTATTGGATGCACAAGATTGGTTAAAAACCCTAATTGGACAAGAATATGCCTAGGGAGGACGAAAATGACCTAAATATTAATTCAATGACACAAACAAACTTATTGGATGCACAAGATTGGTTAAAACTCCTAATTGGACAAGAATAAGCCTAGGGAGGACGAAAATGACCTAAATGTTAATCCAATGACACAAATGAACTTATTGGATGCACAAGATTGGTTAAAAAGCGTAATTGGACAAGAATATGCCTAGGCAGGACGAAAATGACCTAAATATTAATTCAATGACACAAACAAACTTATTGGATGCACAAGATTGGTTAAAACTCCTAATTGGACAAGAATAGGCCTAGGGAAGACGAAACTGACCTAAATGTTAATCCAATGACACAACCCAACTTATTGGATGCACAAGATTGGTTAAAAACCCTAATTGGGCAAGAATAAGCCTAGGGAGGACGAAAATGACCAAATTGATCATCCAATGACACAAACACACCTATTGGATGCACAAGATTGGTTAAAAACCCTAATTGGACAAGAATATACCTAGGGAGGACGAAAATGACCTAAATGTTAATCCAATGACACAACTCAACTTATTGGATGCACAAGAATGGTTAAAAACCCTAATTGGACAAGAATAAGGCTAGGGAGGACGAAAATGACCAAATTGATCATCCAATGACACAAACACACCTATTGGATGCACAAGATTGGTTAAAAATCCTAATTTGACAAGAACAAGCCTAGGGAGGGCGAAAATGATCTAATTGATCATCCAATGACACAAACACACCTATTGGATGCACAAGATTGTTTAAAAACCCTAATTGGACAAGAATATGCCTAAGGAGGACGAAAATGACCTAAATATTAATTCAATGACACAAACAAACTTATCGGATGCACAAGATTGGTTAAAAACCCTAATTGGACAAGAATAAGCCTAGGGAGGACGAAAATGACCTAATTGATCATCCAATGACACAAACACACCTATTGGATGCACAAGATTGGTTAAAAACCCTAATTGGACAAGAATATGCCTAGGGAGGACGAAAATGACCTAATTGATCATCCAATGACACAAACACAGCTATTGGATGCACAAGATTGGTTAAAAACCCTAATTGGACCAGAATAAGCCTAGGGAGGACGAAAATGACCTAATTGATCATCCAATGACACAAACACACCTATTGGATGCACAAGATTGGTTAAAAACCCTAATTGGGAAGAATAAGTGTAGGGAGGACGAAAATGACCTAATTGATCGTCCAATGACAGAAACACACCTATTGGATGCACAAGATTGGTTAAAAACCCTAATTGGACAAGAATATGCCTAGGGAGGACGAAAATGACCTAATTGATCATCCAATGACACAAACACGCCTATTGGAAGCACAAGATTGGTTAAAAACCCTAATTGGACAAGAATATGCCTAGGGAGGACGAAAATGACCTAATTGATCATCCAATGACACAAACACAGCTATTGGATGCACAAGATTGGTTAAAAACCCTAATTGGACAAGAATATGCCTAGGGAGGACGAATATGACCTAAATGTTAATCCAATAACACAAATGAACTTATTGGATGCACAAGATTGGTTAAAAACCCTAATTGGACAAGAATAAGCCTTGGGAGAACGAAAATGACCTAAATGTTAATCCAATGACACAACTCAACTTATTGGATGCACAAGTTTGGTTAAAAACCCTAATTTGACAAGAATAAGCCTAGGAAGGACGAAAATGACCTAATTGATCATCCAATGACACAAACACACCTATTGGAGGCACAAGATTGGTTAAAAACTCTAGTTGGACAAGAATAAGCCTAGGGAGGACGAAAATGACCAAATTAATCATCCAATGACACAAATGAACTTGTTGGATGCCCAAGATTGGTTAAAAACCCTAATTGGACAAGAATAAGCCTAGGGAGGACGAAAATGACCTAATTGATCATCCAATGACACAAACACACCTATTGGATGCACAAGATTGGTTAAAAACCCTAATTGGACAAGAATATGCCTAGGGAGGACGAAAATGACCTAAATGTTAATCCAATGACACAATTGAACTTATTAGATGTACAAGATTGGTTAAAAACCATAATTGGACAAGAATAAGCCTAGGGAGGACGAAAATGACCTAATTGATCATCCAATGACACAAACACACCTATTGGATGCACAAGATTGGTTAAAAACCCTAATTGGACAAGAATATGCCTAGGGAGGACGAAAATGACCTAATTGATCATCCAATGACACAAACACACCTATTGGATGCACAAGATTGGTTAAAACCCGTATTGGACAAGAATATGCCTAGGGAGGACGAAAATGACCTAATTGATCATCCAATGACACAAACACACCTATTGGATGCACAAGATCGCTTAAAAACCCTAATTGGACAAGAATAAGCCTAGGGAGGACGAAAATGACCTAATTGATCATCCAATGACACAAACACACCTATTGGATGCACAAGATTGGTTAAAAACCCTAATTGGACAAGAATATGCCTAGGGAGGACGAAAATGACCTAATTGATCTTCGAATGACACAAATGAACTTATTGGATGTACAAGATTAGTTAAAAACCCTAATTGGACAAGAATAAGCCTAGGGAGGACGAAAATGACCTAATTGATCATCCAATAACACAAACACACCTATTGGATGCACATGATCGGTTAAAAACCCTAATTGGACAAGAATAAGCCTAGGGAGGACGAAAATGACCTAATTGATCATCCAATGACACAAACACACCTATTGGATGCACAAGATTGGTTAAAAACCCTAATTGGACAAGAATATGCCTAGGGAGGACGAAAATGACCTAATTGATCTTCGAATGACACAAATGAACTTATTGGATGCACAAGGTTAGTTAAAAACCCTAATTGGACAAGAATAAGCCTAGGGAGGACGAAAATAACCTAATTGATCATCCAATGACACAAACACACCTATTGGATGCACAAGATTGGTCTAAAACTCAAATTGGACAAGAATATGCCTAAGGAGGACGAAAATGACCTAAATGTTAATCCAATGACACAAATGAACGTATTGGATGCACAAGATTGGTTAAAAACCCTAATTGGACAAGAATAAGCCTAGGGAGGACGAAAATGACCTAAACGTTAATCCAATGACACAACTCAACTTATTCGAAGCACAAGATTGGTTAAAAACCCTAATTGGATAAGAATAAGCCTAGGGAGGATGAAAATGACCTAATTGATCATCCAATGACACAAACACACCTATTGGATGCACAAGATTGGTTAAAAACCCTAATTGGACAAGAATATGCCTAGGGAGGACGAAAATGACCTAATTGATCATCCAATGACACAAACACACCTATTGGATGCACAAGATTGGTAAAAAACCTTTATTGGACAAGAATAAGCCTAGGGAGGACGAAAATGACCTAATTGATCATCCAATGACACAAACACACCTATTGGATGCACAAGATTGGTTAAAAACCCTAATTGGACAAGAATATGCCTAGGGAGGACGAAAATGACCTAATTGATCATCCAATGACACAAACACACCTATTGGATGCAAAAGATCGGTTCAAAACCCTAATTGGACAACAATAAGCCCAAGGAGGACGAAAATGACCTAATTGATCATCCAATGACACAAACACACCTATTGGATGCACAAGATTGGTTAAAAACCCTAATTGGACAAGAATATGCCTAGGGAGGACGATAATGACCTAAATGTTAATCCAATGACACAAATGAAATTATTAGATGTACAAGATTGGTTAAAAACCCTAATTGGACAAGAATAAGCCTAGGGAGGACGAAAATGACCTAATTGATCATCCAATGACACAAACACACCTATTGGATGCACAAGATTGGTTAAAAACCCTAATTGGACAAGAATATGCCTAGGGAGGACGAAAATGACCTAAATATTAATTCAATGACACAAACAAACTTATTTGAGGCACAAGATTGGTTAAAAACCCTAATTGGCCAAGAATAAGCCTAGGGAGGACGAAAATGACCTAATTGATCATCCAATGACACAAACACACCTATTGGATGCACAAGATTGGTTAAAAACCCTAATTGGACAAGAATAAGCCTAGGGAGGACGAAAATGACCTAATTGATCATCCAATGACACAAACACACCTATTGGATGCACAAGATTGGTTAAAAACCCCAATTGGACAAGAATAAGCCTAGGGAGGATGAAAATGACCTAATTGATCATCCAAAGACACAAACACACCTATTGGATGCACAAGATTGGTTAAAAACCCTAATTGGACAAGATTATGCCTAGGGAGGAGGAAAATGACCTAAATATTAATTCAATGACACAAACAAAGTTATTGGATGCACAAGATTGGTTAAAAACCCTAATAGGACAAGACTAAGCCTAGGGACGACGAAAATGACCTAATTGATCATCCAATGACACAAACACACCTATTGGATGCACAAGATTGGTTAAAAACCCTAATTGGACAAGAATAAGCCTAGGGAGGACGAAAATGACCTAATTGATCATCCAATGACACAAACACACCTATTGGATGCACAAGATTGGTTAAAAACCCTAATTGGACAAGAATATGCCTAGGGAGGACGAAAATGACCTAAATGTAATCCAATGACACAAATGATCTTATTGGATGCACAAGATTGGTTAAAAACCCTAATTGGACAAGAATAAGCCTAGGGAGGACGAAAATGACCTAAATGTTAATCCAATGACACAACTCAACTTATTGGATGCACAAGATTGGTTAAAAACCCTAATTAGACAAGAATAAGCCTAGGGAGGAGGAAAATAACCTAATTGATCACCCAATGACACAAACACATCTATTGGATGCACAAGATTCGTTAAAAACCCTAATTGGACAAGAATATGCCTAGGGAGGACGAAAATGACCTAATTGATCATCCAATGACACAAACACACCTATTGGATAAACAAGATTGGTTAAAAACCCTAATTGGACAAGAATATGCCTAGGGAGGACGAAAATGACCTAATTGATCATCCAATGACACAAACACACCTATTGGATGGACAAGATTGGTTAAAAACCCTAATTGGACAAGAATAAGCCTAGGGAGGACGAAAATGACCTAATTGATCATCCAATGACACAAACACACCTATTGGATGCACAAGATTGGTTAAAAACCCTAATTGGACAAGAATATGCCTAGGGAGGACGAAAATGACCTAATTGATCATCCAATGACACAAACACACCTATTGGATGCACAAGATTGATTAAAAACCTTAATTGGACAAGAATAAGCCCAGGGACGACGAAAATGACCTAAATGTTAATCCAATGACACAACTCAACTTATTGGATGCACAAGATTGGTTAAAAACCCTAATTGGAAAAGAATATGCCTAGGGAGGAAGAAAATGACCTCAATATTAATTTAATGACACAAACAAACTTATCAGATGCACAAGATTGGTTAAAAACCCTAATTGGACAAGAATAAGCCTAGGGAGGACGAAAATGACCTAATTGATCATCCAATGACACAAACACACCTATTGGATGCACAAGATTGGTTAAAAACCCTAATTGGACAAGAATATGCCTAGGGAGGACGAAAATGACCTAAATGTTAATCCAATGACACAACTCAACTTATTGGATGCACAAGATTGGTTAAAAACCTTTATTGGGCAAGAATAAGCCTAGGGAGGACGAAAATGACCTAATTGATCATCCAATGACACAAACACACCTATTAGATGCACAAGATTGATTAAAAACCCTAATTGCACAAGAATAAGCCAAGGGAGGACGAAAATGACCTAATTGATTATCCAATGACACAAACACACCTATTGGATGCACAAGATTGGTTAAAAACCCTAATTGGACAAGAATAAGCCTAGGGAGGACGAAAATGACCTAATTGATCATCCAATGACACAAACACACCTATTGGATGCACAAGATTGGTTAAAAACCCTAATTGGACAAGAATATGCCTAGGGAGGACGAAAATGACCTAATTGATCATCCAATGACACAAACACACCTATTGGATGCACAAGATTGGTTAAAAACCCTAATTGGACAAGAATATGCCTAGGGAGGACGAAAATGACCTAAATATTAATTCAATGACACAAACAAACTTATTGGATGCACAAGATTGGTTAAAAACCCTAATTGGATAATAATATGCCTAGGGAGGACGAAAATGACCTAATTGATCATCCAATGACACTAATGAACTTATTGGATGCACAAGATTGGTTAAAAACCCTAATTGGACAAGAATAAGCCTAGGGAGGACGAAAATGACCTAATTGATCATCCAATGACACAAACACACCTATTGGATGCACAAGATTGGTTAAAAACCCTAATTGGACAAGAATATGCCTAGGGAGGACGAAAATGACCTAATTGATCATCCAATGACACAAACACGCCTATTGGAAGCACAAGATTGGTTAAAAACCCTAATTGGACAAGAATAAGCCTAGGGAGGACGAAAATGACCAAATTAATCATCCAATGACACAAACACACCTATTGGATGCACAAGATTGGTTAAAAATCCTAATTTGACAAGAACAAGCCTAGGGAGGACGAAAATGATCTAATTGATCATCCACTGACACAACTCAACTTATTGGACAAGAATGTGCCTAGGGAGGACGAAAATGACCTAAATATTAATTCAATGACACAAACAAACTTATTGGATGCACAAGATTGGTTAAAACTCCTAATTGGACAAGAATAGGCCAAGGAAGGTCGAAAATGACCTAAATGTTAATCCAATGACACAACTCAACTTATTTGATGCACAAGATTGGTTAAAAACCCTAATTGGGCAAGAATAAGCCTAGGGAGGACGAAAATGACCAAATTGATCATCCAATGACACAAACACACCTATTGGATGTACAAGATTGGTTAAAAACCCTAATTTGACAAGAATATGCCTAGGGAGGACGAAAATGACCTAAATGTTAATCCAATGACACAAATGAACTTATTGGATGCACAAGATTGGTAAAAAACCCTAATTGGACAAGAATAAGCCTTGGGAGGACGAAAATGACCTAATTGATCATCCAATGACACAAACACACCTATTGGATGCACAAGAATGGTTAAAAACCCTAGTTGGACAAGAATATGCCTAGGAAGGACGAACATGACCTAATTGATCATCCAATGACACAAATGAACTTATTGGATGCACAAGATTGGTTAAAAACCCTAATTGGACAAGAATAAGCCTAGGGAGGACGAAAATGACCTAATTGATCATCCAATGACACAAACACACCTATTCGATGCACAAGATTGGTTAAAAACCCTAATTGGACAAGAATATGCCTAGGGAGGACGAAAATGACTTAAATGTTAATACAATGACACAAATAAACTTATTGGATGCACAAGATTGGTTAAAAACCCTAATTGGACAAGAATATGCATAGGGAGGACGAAAATGACCTAAATATTAATTCAATGACACAAACAAACTTATTGGATGCACAAGATTGGTTAAAAACCCGAATTGGACAAGAATAAGCCTAGGGAGGACGAAAATGACCTAATTGATCATCCAATGACACAAACACACCTATTGGATGCACAAGATCGGTTAAAAACCCTAGTTGGACAAAAATATGCCTAGGGAGGACGAAAATGACCTAATTGATCATTCAATGACACAAATGAACTTATTGGATGCACAAGATTGGTTAAAAACCCTAATTGGACAAGAATAAGCCTAGGGAGGGTGAAAATGACCTAATTGATCATCCAATAAGAATATACCTAGGGAGGACGAAAAAGACCGAAATATAAATTCAATGACATAAACAAACTTATTGGATGCATAAGATTGGTTTAAAACTCTAATTGGACAAGAATAAGCCTAGGGAGGACGAAAATGACCTAATTGATCATCCAATGACACAAACACACCTATTGCATGTACAAGATTGGTTAAAAACCCTAATTGGACAAGAATAAGCCTAAGGAGGATGAAAATGACCTAATTGATCATCCATTGACACAAACACACCTATTGGATGCACAAGGTTGGTTAAAAACCATAGTTGGACAAGAATATGCCTAGGAAGGACGAAAATGACCTAATTGATCGTCCAATGACACAAATGAACTTATTGGATGCACAAGATTGGTTAAAAACCCTAATTGGACAAGAATAAGCATAGAAAGGACGAAAATGACCTAATTGATCATCCAATGACACAAACACACCTATTGGATACATAAGATTGGTTAAAAACCCTAATTGGACAAGAATATGCCTAGGGAGGACGAAAATGACCTAAATGTTAATCCAGTGATACAAATGAACTTATTGGATGCACAAGATTGGTTAAAAACCCTAATTGGGCAAGAATAAGCCTAGGGAAGACGAAAATGACCTAATTGATCATCCAATGACACAAACACACCTATTGGATGCACAAGATTGGTTAAAAACCCTAATTGGACAAGAATAAGCCTACGGAGGACGAAAATGACCTAATTGATCATCCAATGACACAAACACACCTATTGGATGCACAACATCGGTTAAAAACCCTAATTGGACAAAACTATGCCTAGGGAGGACGAAAATGACCTAATTGATCATTCAATGACACAAATGAACTTATTGGATGCACAAGATTGGTTAAAAACCCTAATTGGACAAGAAAAAGCCTAGGGAGGACGAAAATGACCTAATTGATCATCCAATAACACAAACACACCTATTGGATGCACAAGATTGGTTAAAAACCCTAATTGGACAAGAATAAGCCTAGGGAGGACGAAAATGACCTAATTGATCATCCAAAGACACAAACACATCTATTGGATGCACAAGATTGGTTAAAAACCCTAGTTGGACAAGAATATACATAGGGAGGATGAAAATGACCTAATTGATCATCCAATGACACAAATGAACTTATTGGATGCACAAGATTGGTTAAAAACCCTAATTGGACAAGAATAAGCCTAGGGAGGACGAAAATGACCTAATTGATCATCCAATGACACAAACACACCTATTGGATGCACAAGATTGGTTAAAAACCCTAATTGGACAAGAATAAGCCTAGGGAGGACGAAATTGACCTAATTGATCATCCTATGACACAGACACACCTATTGGATGCACAAGATTGGTTAAAAACCATAATTGGACAAGAATATGCCTAGGGAGGACGAAAATCACCTAATTGATCCTCCAATGACACACACACACCTATTGGATGCACAAGATTGGTAAATAAAATCCTAATTGGACAAGAATAAGCCTAGGGAGGACGAAAATGACCTAATTGATCATCCAATGACACAAACACACCTATTGGATGCACAAGATTGGTTAAAAACCCTAATTGGACAAGAATATGCCTAGGGAAGGCGAAAATGACCTAATTGATCATCCAATGACACAAACACACCTATTGGATGCACAAGATTGGTTAAAAACCCTAATTGGACAAGAATAAGCCTAGGGAGGACGAAAATGACCTAATTGATCATCCAATGACACAAACACACCTATTGGATGCACAAGATTGGTTAAAAACCCTAATTGGACAAGAATAAGCCTAGGGAGGACGAAAATGACCTAATTGATCATCCAATGACACAAACACACCTATTGGATGCATAAGATTGGTTAAAAACCCTAATTGGACAAGAATAAGCTTAGGGAGGACGAAAAATGACCTAATTGATCATCCAATGACACAAACACACCTATTGGATGCACAAGATTGGTTAAAAACCCTAATTGGACAAGAATAAGCCTAGGGAGGACGAAAATGACCTAATTGATCATCCAATGACACAAACACACCTATTGGATGCACAAGATTGGTTAAAAACCCTAATTGGACAAGAATAAGCCTAGGGAGGACGAAAATGACCTAATTGATCATCCAATGACACAAACAAACTTATTGGATGCACAAGATTGGTTAAAAACCCTAGTTGTACAAGAATATGCCTAGGGAGGACGAAAATGACCTAATTGATCATCCAATGACACAAATGAACTTATTGGATGCACAAGATTTGTTAAAAACCCTAATTGGACAAGAATAAGCCTAGGTAGGACGAAAATGACCTAATTGATCATCCAATGACACAAACACACCTATTGGATGCACAAGATTGGTTAAAAACCCTAATTGGACAAGAATAAGCCTAGGGAGGACGAAAATGACCTAATTGATCATCCAATGACACAAACACACCTATTGGATGCACATGATTGGTTAAAAACCCTAGTTGGACAAGCATATGCCTAGGGAGGACGAAAATGACCTAATTGATCATCCAATGACACAAATGAACTTATTGGATGCACAAGATTGGTTAAAAACCCTAGTTGTACAAGAATATGCCTAGGGAGGACGAAAATGACCTAATTGATCATCCAATGACACAAATGAACTTATTGGATGCACAAGATTTGTTAAAAACCCTAATTGGACAAGAATAAGCCTAGGGAGGACGAAAATGACCTAATTGATCATCCAATGACACAAACACACCTATTGGATGCACAAGATTGCTTAAAAACCCTAATTGGACAAGAATAAGCCTAGGGAGGACAAAAATGACCTAATTGATCATCCAATGACACAAACACACCTATTGGATGCACAAGATTGGTTAAAAATCCTAATTGGACAAGAATAAGCCTACGTAGGACGAAAATGACCTAATTGATCATCCAATGACACAAACACACCTATTGGATGCACAAGATTGGTTAAAAACCCTAATTGGACAAGAATAAGCCTAGGGAGGACGAAAATGACCTAATTGATCATCCAATGACACAAACACACCTATTGGATGCACAAGATTGGTTAAAAACCCTAGTTGGACAAGAATATGCTTAGGGAGGACGAAAATGACCTAATTGATCATCCAATGACACAAATGAACTTATTGGATGCACAAGATTGGTTAAAAACCCTAATTGGACAAGAATATGCCTAGGGAGGACGAAAATTACCTAAATATTAAGTCAATGACACAAACAAACTTATTGGATGCACAAGATTGGTTAAAAACCCTAATTGGACAAGAATAAGCCTAGGGAGGACGAAAATGACCTAATTGATCATCCAATGACACAAACACACCTATTGGATGCACAAGATTGGTTAAAAACCCTAATTGGACAAGAATAAGCCTAGGGAGGACGAAAATGACCTAATTGATCATCCAATGACACAAACACACCTAGTGGAAGCACAAGATTGGTTAAAAACCCTAATTGGACAAGAATAAGCCTAGGGAGGACGAAAATGACCTAATTGATCATCCAATGACACAAACACACCTATTGGATGCACAAGATTGGTTAAAAACCCTAATTGGACAAGAATAAGCCTAGGGAGGATGAAAATGACTTAATTGATCATCCAATTACACAAACACACCTATTGGATGAACAAGATTGGTTAAAAACCCTAATTGGACAAGAATAAGCCTAGGGAGGACGAAAATGACCTAATTGATCATCCAATGACACAAACACACCTATTGGATGCACAAGATTGGTTAAAAACCCTAATTGGACAAGAATAAGCCTACGGAGGACGAACATGACCTCAATGTTAATCCAATGACACAACTCAACTTATTGGATGTACAAGATTGGTTAAAAACCCTAATTGGACAAGAATAAGTCTAGGGAGGACGAAAATGACCTAATTGATCATCCAATGACACAAACACACCTATTGGATGCACAAGATTGGTTAAAAACCCTAATTGGACAAGAATATGCCTAGGGAGGTCGAAAATGACCTAAATATTAATTCAATGACACAAACAAACTTATTTGAGGCACAAGATTGGTTAAAAACCCTAATTGGACAAGAATAAGCCTAGGGAGGACGAAAATGACCTAATTGATCATCCAATGACACAAACACACCTATTGGATGCACAAGATTGGTTAAAAACCCTAATTGGACAAGAATAAGCCTAGGGAGGACGAAAATGACCTAATTGATCATCCAATGACACAAACACACCTATTGGATGCACAAGATTGGTTAAAAACCCTAATTGGACAAGAATAAGCCTAGGGAGGACGAAAATGACCTAATTGATCATCCAATGACACAAACACATCTATTGGAAGCACAAGATTGGTTAGAAACCCTAGTTGGACAAGAATATGCCTAGGGAGGACGAAAATGACCTAATTGATCATCCAATGACACAAATGAACTTATTGGATGCACAAGATTGCTTAAAAACCCTAATTGGACAAAAATAAGCATAGAAAGGACGAAAATGACCTAATTGATCATCCAATGACACAAACACACCTATTGGATGCACAAGATTGGTTAAAAACCCTAATTGGACAAGAATAAGCCTAGGGAGGACGAAAATGACCTAATTGATCATCCAATGACACAAACACACCTATTGGATGCACAAGATTGGTTAAAAACCCTAATTGGACAAGAATAAGCCTAGGGAGGACGAAAATGACCTAATTGATCATCCAATGACACAAACACACCTATTGGATGCACAAGATTGGTTTAAAACCCTAGTTGGACAAGAATATGCCTATGGAGGACGAAAATGACCAAATTTATCATCCAATGACACAAATGAACTTATTGGATGCACAAGATTGGTTAAAAACCCTAATTGGACAAGAATAAGCCTAGGGAGGACGAAAATGACCTAATTGATCATCCAATGACACAAACACACCTATTGGATGCACAAGATTGGTTAAAAACCCTAATTGGAAAAGAATAAGCCTAGGGAGGACGAATATGACCTAAATGTTAATCCAATAACACAAATGAACTTATTGGATGCACAAGATTGGTTTAAAACCCTAATTGGACAAGAATAAGCCTAGGGAGGACGAAAATGACCTAATTGATCATCCAATGACACAAACACACCTATTGGATGCACAAGATTGGTTAAAAACCCTAATTGGACAAGAATATACCTAGGGAGGACAAAAATGACCTAAATGTTAATTCAATGACACAAACGAACTTATTGGATGCACAACATTGGTTAAAAACCCTAATTGGACAAGGATAAGCCTAGGGAGGATGAAAATGACCTAATTGATCATCCAATGACACAAACACACCTATTGGATGCACAAGATTGGTTAAAAACCCTAATTGGACAAGAATAAGCCTAGGGAGGACGAAAATGACCTAATTGATCATCCAATGACACAAACACACCTATTGGATGCACAAGATTGGTTAAAAACCCTAATTGGACAAGAATAAGCCTAGGGAGGACGAAAATGACCTAATTGATCATCCAATGACACAAACACACCTATTGGATGCACAAGATTGGTTAAAAACCCTAATTGGACAAGAATAAGCCTACGGAGGACGAAAAATGACCTAATTGATTATCCAATGACACAAACACACCTATTGGATGCACAAGATCGGTTAAAAACCCTAGTTGGACAAAAATATGCCTAGGGAGGACGACAATGACCTAATTGATCATTCAATGACACAAATGAACTTATTGAATGCACAAGATTGGTTAAAAACCCTAATTGGACAAGAATAAGCCTAGGGAGGTCGAAAATGACCTAATTGATCATCCAATAACACAAACACACCTATTGGATGCACAAGATTGGTTAAAAACCCTAATTGGACAAGAATATACCTAGGGAGGACGAAAATGACCGAAATATTAATTCAATGACATTAACAAACTTATTGGATGCACAAAATTGGTTAAAAACTCTAATTGGACAAGAATAAGCCTAGGGAGGACGAAAATGACCTAATTGATCATCCAATGACACAAACACACCTATTGGATGTACAAGATTGGTTAAAAACCCTAATTGGACAAGAATATGCCTAGGGAGGACGAAAATGACCTAATTGATCATCCAATGACACAAACACACCTATTGGATGCACAAGATTGGTTAAAAACCCTAATTGGACAAGAATATACCTATGGAGGACGAAAATGACCGAAATATTAATTCAATGACATAAACAAACTTATTGGATGCACAAGATTCGTAAAAAACCCTAATTGGACAAGAATAAGCCTAGGGAGAACGAAAATGACCTAATTGATCATCCAATGACACAAACACACCTATTGGATGCACAAGATTGGTTAAAAACCCTAATTGGACAAGAATATGCCTAGGGAGGAGGAAAATGACCTAAATATTAATTCAATGACACAAACAAAGTTATTGGATGCACAAGATGGTTAAAAACCCTAATTGGCCAAGAGTAAGCCTATGGAGGACGAAAATGACCTAAATGTTAATCCAATGACACAAATGAACTTATTGGATGCACAAGATTGGTTAAAAACCCTAATTGGACTAGAATAAGCCTAAGGAGGACGAAAATGACCTAATTGATCATCCAATGACACAAACACACCTATAGGATGCACAAGGTTGGTTAAAAACCCTAGTTGGACAAGAATATGCCTAGGAAGGACGAAAATGACCTAATTGATCATCCAATGACACAAATGAACTTATTGGATGCACAAGATTGGTTAAAAACCCTAATTGGACAAGAATAAGCCTAGGGAGGACGAAAATGATCTAATTGATCATCCAATGACACAAACACACCTATTGGATGCACAAGATTGTTTAAAAACCGTAATTGGACAAGAATATGCCTAGGGAGGACGAAAATGACCTAAATATTAATTCAATGACACAAACAAAGTTATTGGATGCACAAGATTGGTTAAAAACTCTAATTGGACAAGAATAAGCCTAGGGAGGACGAAAATGACCTAATTGATCATCCAATGACACAAACACACCTATTGGATGCACAAGATTGGTTAAAAACCCTAATTGGACAAGAATAAGCCTAGGGAGGACGAAAATGACCTAATTGATCATCCAATGACACAAACACACCTATTGGATGCACAAGATTGGTTAAAAACCCTAATTGGGCAAGAATATGCCTAGGGAGGACGAAAATGACCTAAATGTTAATCCAATGAACCAAATGAACTTATTGGAGGCACAAGATTGGTTAAAAACCCTAATTGGACAAGAATAAGCCTAGGGAGGACGAGAATGACCTAATTGATCATCCAATGACACAAACACACCTATTGGATGCACAAGATTGGTTAAAAACCCTAATTGGACAAGAATATGCCTAGGAAGGACAAAAATGACCTAAATATTAATTTAATGACACAAACAAAGTTATTGGATGCACAAGATTGGTTAAAAACCCTAATTGGACAAGAATAAGCCTAGGGAGGACGAAAATGACCTAATTGATCATCCAATGACACAAACACACCTATTGGAAGCACAAGATTGGTTAAAAACCCTAATTGGACAAGAATATGCCTAGGGAGGACGAATATGACCTAAATGTTAATCCAATGAAATAATGAACTTATTGGATGCATAAGATTGGCTAAAAACCCTAATTGGACAAGAATAAGCCTAGGGAGGACGAAAATGACCTAATTGATCATCCAATGACACAAACACACCTATTGGATGCACAAGATTGGTTAAAAACCCTAATTGGACAAGAATATGCCTAGGGAGGACGAAAATGACCTAAATATTAATTCAATGACACAAACAAACTTATCGGATGCACAACATTGGTTAAAAACCCTAATTGGACAAGAATAAGCTTTGGGAGGACGAAAATGACCTAATTGATCATCCAATGACACAAACACACCTATTAGATGCACAAGATTGGTTAAAAACCCTAATTGGACAAGAATAAGCCTAGGGAGGACGAAAATGACCTAATTGATCATCCAATGACACAAACACACCTATTGGATGCACAAGATTGGTTAAAAACCCTAATTGGACAAGAATATGCCTAGGGAGGACGAAAATGACCTAAATATTAATTCAATGACATAAACAAAGTTATTGGATGCACAAGATTGGTTAAAAACCCTAATTGGACAAGAATAAGCCTAGGGAGGACGTAAATGACCTAATTGATCATCCAATGACACAAACACACCTATTGGATGCACAAGATTGGTTAAAAACCCTAATTGGACAAGAATATGCCTAGGGAGGACGAAAATGACCTAAATATTAATTCAATGACACAAACAAACTAATCGGTTGCACAAGATTGGTTAAAAACCCTAATTGGACAAGAATAAGCCTAGGGAGGACGAAAATGACCTAATTGATCATCCAATGACACAAACACACCTATTGGATGCACAAGATTGGTTAAAAACCCTAATTGGACAAGAATATGCCTAGGGAGGACGAAAATGACCTAATTGATCATCCAATGACACAAACACACCTATGGGATGCACAAGATTGGTTAAAAACCCTAATTGGACAAGAATATGCCTAGGGATGACGAATATGACCTAAATGTTAATCCAATAACACAAATGAACTTATTGGATGCACAAGATTGGTTAAAAACCCTAATTGGACAAGAATAAGCCTAGGGAGAACGAAAATGACGTAATTGATCATCCACTGACACAAACACACCTATTGGATGCACAAGATTCGTTAAAAACCCTAATTGGACAAGAATATGCCTAGGGAGGACGGATATGACCTAAATGTTAATCCAATGACAGAAATGAACTTATTGGATGCACAAGATTGGTTAGAAACCCTAATTGGACAAGAATAAGCCTAGGGAGGACGAAAATGACCTAATTGATCATCCAATGACACTAATGAACTTATTGGATGCACAAGATTGGTTAAAAACCCTAATTGGACAAGAATAAGCCTAGGGAGGACGAAAATGACCTAATTGATCATCCAATGACACAAACACACCTATTGGATGCACAAGATTGGTTAAAAACCCTAATTGGACAAGAATATGCATAGGGAGGATGAAAATGACCTAATTGATCATCCAGTGACACAAACACACCTATTGGATGCACAAGATTGGTTAAAAACCCTAATTGGACAAGAATATGCCTAGGGAGGACGAATATGACCTAAATGTTAATCCAATAACACAAATGAACTTATTGGATGCACAAGATTGGTTAAAAACCCTAATTGGACAAGAATAAGCCTAGGGAGAACGAAAATGACGTAATTGATCATCCACTGACACAAACACACCTATTGGATGCACAAGATTGGTTAAAAACCCTAATTGGACAACAATATGCCTAGGGAGGACGGATATGACCTAAATGTTAATCCAATGACACAAATGAACTTATTGGATGCACAAGATTGGTTAAAAACCCTAATTGGACAAGAATAAGCCTAGGGAGGACGAAAATGACCTAATTGATCATCGAATGACACTAATGAACTTATTATATGAACAAGATTGGTTAAAAACCCTAATTGGACAAGAATAAGCCTAGGGAGGACGAAAATGACCTAATTGATCATCCAATGACACAAACACACCTATTGGATGCACAAGATTGGTTAAAAACCCTAATTGGACAAGAATATGCCTAGGGAGGACGAAAATGACCTAATTGATCATCCAATGACACTAATGAACTTATTGGATGCACAAGATTGGTTAAAAACCATAATTGGACAAGAATAAGCATAGGGAGGACGAAAATGACCTAATTGATCATCCAATGACACAAACACACCTATTGGATGCACAAGATTGGTTAAAAACCCTAATTGGACAAGAATATGCCAAGGGAGGACGAAAATGACCTAATTGATCATCCAATGAAACAAACACACCTATTGGATGCACAAGATTCGTTAAAAACCCTAACTGGACAAGAATATGCCTAGGGAGGACGAAAATGACCTAATTGATCATCCAATGACACAAACACACCTATTGGATGCACAAGATTGGTTAAAAACCCTAATTGGACAAGAATAAGCCTTGGGAGGACGAAAATGACCTAATTGATCTTCCAATGAAACAAACACATCTATTGGATGCACAAGATTGGTTAAAAACCCTAATTGGACAAGAATAAGCCTAGGGAGGACGAAAATGACCTAATTGATCATCCAATGACACAAACACACCTATTGGATGCACAAGATTGGTTAAAAACCCTAATTGGACAAGAATATGCCAAGGGAGGACGAAAATGACCTAATTGATCATCCAATGACACAAACACACCTATTGGATGCACATGATTGGTTAAAAACCCTAATTGGACAAGAATAAGCCTAGGGAGGACGTAAATGACCTAATTGATCATCCAATGACACAAACACACCTATTGGATGCACAAGATTGGTTAAAAACCCTAATTGGACAAGAATAAGCCTAGGGAGGACGAAAATGACCTAATTGATCATCCAATGACACAAACACACCTATTGGATGCACAAGATTGGTTAAAAACCCTAATTGGACAAGAATATGCCTAGGGAGGACGAAAATGACCTTAATATTAATTCAATAACACAAACAAAGTTATTGGATGCACAAGATTGGTTAAAAACCCTAATTGGACAAGAATAAGCCTAGGGAGGACGTAAATGACCTAATTGATCATCCAATGACACAAACACACCTATTGGATGCACAAGATTGGTTAAAAACCCTAATTGGACAAGAATATGCCTAGGGAGAATGAAAATGACCTAATTATCATCCAATGACACAAACACACCTATTGGATGCACAAGATTGGTTAAAAACCCTAATTGGACAAGAATAAGCCTAGGGAGGACGAAAATAACCTAATTGATCATCCAATGACACAAACACACCTATTGGATGCACAAGATTGGTTAAAAACGTTAATTGGACAAGAATATGCCTAGGGAGGACGAAAATGACCTAAATATTAATTCAATGAAACAAACAAACTTATTGGATGAACAAGATTGGTTAAAAACTCTAATTGGACAAGAATAAGCCTAGGGAGGACGAAAATGACCTAATTGATCATCCAATGACACAAACACACCTATTGGATGCACAAGATTGGTTAAAAACCCTAATTGGACAAGAATATGCCTAGGGAGGACGAAAATGACCTAAATGTTAATCCAATGACAAACCTCAACTTATTGGATGCACAAGATTGGTTAAAAACCCTAATTGGACAAGAATAAGCCTAGGGAGGACGAAAATAACCTAATTGATCATCCAATGACACAAACACACCTATTGGATGCACAAGATTGGTTAAAAACCCTAGTTTGACAAGAATATGCCTAGGGAGGACAAAAATGACCTAATTGATCATCCAATGACACAAATGAACTTATTGGATGCACAAGATTGGTTAAAAACCCTAATTGGACAAGAATAAGCCTAGGGAGGACAAAAATGACCTAATTGATCATCCAATGACACAAACACACCTATTGGATGCACAAGATTGGTTAAAAACCCTAATTGGACAAGAATAAGCCTAGGGAGTACAAAAATGACCTAATTGATCATCGAATGACACAAACACACCTATTGGATGCACAAGATTGGTTAAAAACCCTAATTGGACAAGAATATGCCTAGCGAGGACGAAAATGACCTAAATATTAATTCAATGACACAAACAAACTTATCGGATGCACAAGATTGGTTAAAAACCCTAATTGGACAAGAATAAGCCTAGGGAGGACGAAAATGACCTAATTGATCATCCAATGACACAAACACACCTATTGGATGCACAAGATTGGTTAAAAACCCTAATTGGACAAGAATAAGCCTATGGAGGACGAAAATGACCTAAATGTTAATCCAATGACACAACTCAACTTATTGGATGCACAAGATAGGTTAAAAACCCTAATTGGACAAGAATAAGCTTATGGAGGACGAAAATGACCTAATTGATCATCCAATGACACAAACACACCTATTGGATGCACAAGATTGGTTAAAAACCCTAATTGGACAAGAATATGCCTAAGGAGGACGAAAATGACCTAAATATTAATTCAATGACACAAACAAAGTTATTGAATGCACAAGATTGGTTAAAAACCCTAATTGGACAAGAATAAGCCTAGGGAGGACGAAAATGACCTAATTGATCATCCAATGACACAAACACACCTATTGGATGCACAAGATTGGTTAAAAACCCTAATTGGACAAGAATAAGCCTAGTGAGGACGAAAATGACCTAAATATTAATTCAATGACACAAACAAAGTTATTGGATGCACAAGATTGGTTAAAAACCCTAATTGGACAAGAATAAGCCTAGGGAGGACGAAAATGACCTAATTGATCATCCAATGACACAAACACACCTATTGGATGCACAAGATTGGTTAAAAACCCTAATTGGACAAGAATATGCTTAGGGAGGACGAAAATGACCTAATTGATAATCCAATGACACAAACACACCTATTGGATGCACAAGATTGGTTAAAACCACTAATTGGACAAGAATAAGCCTAGGGAGGACGAAAATGACCTAAATGATCATCCAATGACACAAACACACCTATTGGATGCACAAGATTGGTTAAAAACCCTAATTGGACAAGAATAAGCCTAGGGAGGAAAAAAATGACCTAATTGATCATCCAATGACACAAACACACCTATTGGATGCACAAGATTGGTTAAAAACCCTAATTGGATAAGAATATGCCTAGGGAGGACGAAAATAACCTAATTGATAATCCAATGACACAAGCACACCTATTGGATGCACAAGATTGGTTAAAAACCCTAATTGGACAACAATTAGCCTAGGGAGGACGAAAATGACCTAATTGATCATCCAATGACACAAACACACCTATTGGATGCACAAGATTGGTTAAAAACCCTAATTGGACAAGAATATGCCTAGGGAGGACGAAAATGACCTAAATATTAAGTCAATGACACAAACAAAGTTATTGGATGCACAAGAATGGTTAAAAACCCTAATTGGACAAGAATAAGCCTAGGGAGGACGAAAATGACCTAATTGATCATCCAATGACACAAACACACCTATTAGATGCACAAGATTGGTTAAAAACCCTAATTGGACAAGAATAAGTCTAGGGAGGACGAAAATGACCTAATTGATCATCCAATGACACAAACACACCTATTGGATGCACAAGATTGGTAAAAAACTCTAATTAGACAAGAATATGCCTAGGGAGAACGAAAATTACCTTAATATTAATTCAATGTCACAAACAAAGTTATTGGATGCACAAGATTGGTTAAAAACCCTAATTGGACAAGAATAAGCCTAGGGAGGACGTAAATGACCTAATTGATCATCCTATGACACAAACACACCTATTGGATGCACAAGATTGGTTAAAAACCCTAATTGGACAAGAATAAGCCTAGGGAGGACGAAAATGACCTAATTGATCATCCAATGACACAAACACACCTATTGGATGCACAAGATTGGTTAAAAACCCTAATTGGACAAGAATAAGCCTACGGAGGACGAAAATGACCTAATTGATCATCCAACGACACAAACACACCTATTGGATACACAAGATTGGGAAAAAAAAACCCTAATTGGACAAGAATATGCCTAGGGAGGACGAAAATGACCTATATATTAATTCAATGACACAAACAAACTTATCGGATGCACAAGATTGGTTAAAAACCCTAATTGGACAAGAATATCATAGGGAGGACGAATATGACCTAAATGTTAATCCAATAACACAAATGAACTTATTGGATGCACAAGATTGGTTAAAAACCCTAATTGGACAAGAATAAGCCTAGGGAGGACGAAAATGACCTAAATGTTAATCCAATGACACAACTCAACTTATTGGATGCAAAAGATTGGTTAAAAACCCTAATTGGACAAGAAAAAGCCTATGGAGGACGAAAATGACCTAATTGATCATCCAATGACACAAACACACCTATTGGATGCACAAGATTGGTTAAAAACCCTAATTGGACAAGAATAAGCCTAGGGAGGACGAAAATGACCTAAATGTTAATCCAATGACACAACTCAACTTATTGGATGCACAAGATTGGTTAAAAACCCTAATTGGACAAGAATATGCCTAGGGAGGACGAAAATGACCTAATTGATCATCCAATGACACAAACACACCTATTGGATGCACAAGATTGGAAAAAAAACCATAATTGGACAAGAATATGCCTAGGGAGGACGAAAATGACCTATATATTAATTCAATGACACAAACAAACTTATCGGATGCACAAGATTGGTTAAAAACCCTAATTGGACAAGAATAAGCCTAGGGAGGAAGAAAATGACCTAATTGATCTTCCAATGACACAAACACACCTATTAGATGCACTAGATTGGTTAAAAACCCTAATTGGACAAGAATAAGTCTAGGGAGGACGAAAATGACCTAATTGATCATCCAATGACACAAACACACCTATTGGATGCACAAGATTGGTTAAAAACTCTAATTAGACAAGAATATGCCTAGGGAGAACGAAAATTACCTTAATATTAATTCAATGTCACAAACAAAGTTATTGGATGCACAAGATTGGTTAAAAACCCTAATTGGACAAGAATAAGCCTAGGGAGGACGTAAATGACCTAATTGATCATCCTATGACACAAACACACCTATTGGATGCACAAGATTGGTTAAAAACCCTAATTGGACAAGAATATGTCTAGGGAGGTCGAAAATGACTTAATTGATCATCCAACGACACAAACACACCTATTGGATGCACAAGATCGGTTAAAAACCCTAATTGGACAAGAATAAGCCTAGGGAGGACGAAAATGACCTAATTGATCATCCAATGACACAAACACACCTATTGGATGCACAAGATTGGTTAAAAACTCTAATTGGACAAGTATATGCCTAGGGAGGACGAAAATGACCTAAATATTAATTCAATGACACAAACAAACTTATTGAATGCACAAGATTGGTTAAAACTCCTAATTGGACAAGAATAAGCCTACGGAGGACGAAAATGACCTAAATGTTAATCCAATGACACAAATGAACTTATTGGATGCACAAAATTGGTTAAAAACCCTAATTGGACAAGAATATGCCTAGGGAGGACGAAAATGACCTAAATATTAATTCAATGACACAAACAAACTTATTGGCTGCACAAGATTGGTTAAAAACCATAATTGGACAAGAATAAGCCTAGGGAGGACGAAAATAACCTAATTGATCATTCAATGACACAAACACACCTATTGGATGCACAAGATTGGTTAAAAACCCTAATTGGACAAGAATAAGCCTAGGGCGGACGAAAATGACCTAATTGATCATCCCATGACACAAACACACCTATTGGATGCACAAGATTGGTTAAAAACCCTAATTGGACAAGAATAAGCCTAGGGAGGACGAAAATGACCTAATTGATCATCCAATGACACAAACACACCTATTGGATGCACAAGATTGTTTAAAAACCCAAGTTGGACAAGAATATGCCTAGGGAGGACGAAAATGACCTAATTGATCATCCAATGACACAAAGGAACTTATTGGATGCACAAGATTGGTTAAAAACCCTAATTGGACAAGAATAAGCCTAGGGAGGACGAAAATGACCTAATTGATCATCCAATGACACAAACACACCTATTGGATGCACAAGATTGGTTAAAAACCCTAATTGGACAAGAATATGCCTAGGGAGGACGAAAATGACCAAAATATTAATTTAATGACATAAACAAACTTATTGGATGCACAAGATTGGTTAAAAACCCTAATTGGACAAGAATAAGCCTAGGGAGGACGAAAATGACCTAATTGATCATCCAATGACACAAACACACCTATTGGATGCACAAGATTGGTTAAAAACCCTAATTGGACAAGAATATGCCTAGGGAGGACGAAAATGACCTAAATGTTAATCCAATGACACAAATAAACATATTGGATGCACAAGATTGGTTTAAAACCCTAATTGGACAAGAATAAGCCTTCGAAGAACGAAAATGACCTAATTGATCATTCAATGACACAAACACACCTATTGGATGCACAAGACTGGTTAAAAACCCTAATTATACAAGAATATGCCTAGGAAGGACGAAAATAACCTAATTGATCATCCAATGACACAAACACACCTATTGGATGCACAAGATTGGTTAAAAACCCTAATTGGACAAGAATAAGCCTAGGGAGGACGAAAATGACCTAATTGATCATCCAATGACACAAACACACCTATTGGATGCACAAGATTGGTTAAAAACCCTAATTGGACAAGAATAAGCCTACGGAGGACGAAAAATGACCTAATTGATTATCCAATGACACAAACACACCTATTGGATGCACAAGATCGGTTAAAAACCCTAGTTGGACAAAAATATGCCTAGGGAGGACGACAATGACCTAATTGATCATTCAATGACACAAATGAACTTATTGAATGCACAAGATTGGTTAAAAACCCTAATTGGACAAGAATAAGCCTAGGGAGGTCGAAAATGACCTAATTGATCATCCAATAACACAAACACACCTATTGGATGCACAAGATTGGTTAAAAACCCTAATTGGACAAGAATATACCTAGGGAGGACGAAAATGACCGAAATATTAATTCAATGACATTAACAAACTTATTGGATGCACAAAATTGGTTAAAAACTCTAATTGGACAAGAATAAGCCTAGGGAGGACGAAAATGACCTAATTGATCATCCAATGACACAAACACACCTATTGGATGCACAAGATTGGTTAAAAACCCTAATTGGACAAGAATATGCCTAGGGAGGACGAAAATGACCTAATTGATCATCCAATGACACAAACACACCTATTGGACGCACAAGATTGGTTAGAAACCCTAATTGGACAAGAATATGCCTAGGGAGGACGAAAATGATCTAAATATTAATTCAGTGACACAAACAAACTCATTGGATGCACAAGATTGGTTAAAAACCCTAATTGGACATTAATAAGCCTAGGGAGGACGAGAATGACCTAATTGATCATCCAATGACACAAATACACCTATTGGAAGCACAAGATTGGTTAAAAACCCTAATTGGACAAGAATAAGCCTAGGGAGGACGAAAATGACCTAATTGATCATCCAATGACACAAACACACCTATTGGATGCACAAGATTGGTTAAAAACCCTAATTGGACAAGAATATGCCTAGGGAGGACGAAAATGACCTAATTGATCATCCAGTGAAACAAACACACCTATTGGATGCACAAGATTGGTTAAGAACCCTAATTGGACAAGAATATGCCTAGGGAGGACGAAAATGATCTAAATATTAATTCAGTGACACAAACAAACTCATTGGATGCACAAAATTGGTTAAAAACCCTAATTGGACATTAATAAGCCTAGGGAGGACGAGAATGACCTAATTGATCATCCAATGACACAAATACACCTATTGGAAGCACAAGATTGGTTAAAAACCCTAATTGGACAAGAATAAGCCTAGGGAGGACGAAAATGACCTAATTGATCATCCAATGACACAAACACACCTATTGGATGCACAAGATTGGTTAAAAACCCTAATTGGACAAGAATATGCCTAGGGAGGACGAAAATGACCTAAATGATAATCCAATGACACAAACACACCTATTGGATGCACAAGATCGGTTAAAAACCCTAATTGGACAAGAATAAGCCTAGGGAGGACGAAAATGACCTAATTGATCATCCAATGACACAAACACACCTATTGGATGCACAAGATTGGTTAAAAACTCTAATTGGACAAGTATATGCCTAGGGAGGACGAAAATGACCTAAATATTAATTCAATGACACAAACAAACTTATTGAATGCACAAGATTGGTTAAAACTCCTAATTGGACAAGAATAAGCCTAGGGAGGACGAAAATGACCTAAATGTTAATCCAATGACACAAATGAACTTATTGGATGCACAAGATTGGTTAAAAAGCGTAATTGGACAAGAATATGACTAGGGAGGACGAAAATGACCTAAATATTAATTCAATGACACAAACAAACTTATTGGATGCACAAGATTGGTTAAAACTCCTAATTGGACAAGAATAGGCCTAGGGAGGACGAAAATGACCAAAATGTTAATCCAATGACACAACTCAAGTTATTGGATGCACAAGATTGGTTAAAAACCCTAATTGGGCAAGAATAAGCCTAGGGAGGACGAAAATGACCAAATTGATCATCCAATGACACAAACACACCTATTCGATGTACAAGATTGGTTAAAAACCCTAATTTGACAAGAATATGCCTAGGGAGGACGAAAATGACCTAGTTGATCATCCAATGACACAAACACACCTATTGGATGCACAAGATTGGTTAAAAACCCTAATTGGACAAGAATATACCTAGGGAGGACGAAAATGACCAAAATATTAATTCAATGACACAAACAAAGTTATTGGATGCACAAGATTGGTTAAAAACCCTAATTGGACAAGAATAAGCCTAGGGAGGACGAAAATAACCTAATTGATCATCCAATGACACAAACACACCTATTGGATGCACAAGATTTGTTAAAAACCCTAATTGGACCAGAATATGCCTAGGGAGGACGAAAATGACCTAAATATTAATTCAATGACAAAAACAAACTTATTGGATGCACAAGATTGGTTAAAACTACTAATTGGACAAGAATAAGCCTAGGGAGGACGAAAATGACATAAAAGTTAATCCAATGACACAAATGAACTTATTGGATGCACAAGATTGGTTAAAAACCGTAATTGGCAAGGATATGCCTAGGGAGGACGAAAATGACCTAAATATTAATTCAATGACACAAACAAACTTATTGGATGCACAAGATTGGTTAAAACTCCTAATTGGACAAGAATAAGCCTAGGGAGGACGAAAATGACCTAAATGTTAATCCAATGATACCACTCAACTTATTGGATGCAAAAGATTGGTTAAAAACCCTAATTGGACAAGAATAAGCCTAAGGAGGACGAAAATAACCTAGTTGATCATCCAATGACACAAACACACCTATTGGATGCACAAGATTGGTTAAAAACCCTAATTGGACAAGAATATGCCTAGGGAGGACGAAAATGACCTAAATATTAATTCAATGACACAAACAAACTTATTGGCTGCACAAGATTGGTTAAAAACCCTAATTGGACAAGAATAAGCCTAGGGAGGACGAAAATAACCTAATTGATCATCCAATGACACAAATACACCTATTGGATGCACAAGATTGGTTAAAAACCCTAATTGGACAAGAATATGCCTAGGGAGGACGAAAATGACCTAAATGTTAATCCAATGACACAACTCAACTTATTGGATGCAAAAGATTGGTTAAAAACCCTAATTGGACAAGAATAAGCCTAGGGAGGACGAAAATAACCTAATTGATCATCCAATGACACAAACACACCTATTGGATGCACAAGATTGGTTAAAAACCCTAATTGGACAAGAATATCCCTAGGGAGGACGAAAATGGCCTAAATGTTAATCCAATGACACAAATGAACTTATTGGATGCACAAGATTGGTTAAAAACCCTAATTGGGCAAGAATAAGCCTAGGGAGGACGAAAATGACCTAATTGATCATCCAATGACACAAACACACCTATTGGATGCACAAGAATGGTTAAAAACCCTAATTGGACAAGAATATGCCTAGGGAGGACGAAAATGACCTAAATGTTAATCCAATGACACAAATGAACTTATTGGATGCACAAGATTGGTTAAAAACCCTAATTGGACAAGAATAAGCATAGGGAGGGCGAAAATGACCCAATTGATCATCCAATGATACAAACACACCTATTGGAAGAACAAGAATGGTTAAAAACCCTAATTGGACAAGAATATGCCTAGGGAGGACGAAAATGACCTAAATGTTAATCCAACAACACAAATGTACTTATGGGATGCACAAGATTGGTTAAAAACCCTAATTGGACAAGAATAAGCCTAGGGAGGACGAAAACAACCTAATTGATCATCCAATGACACAAACACACCTATTGGATGCACAAGATTGGTTAAAAACCCTAATTGGACAAGAATATGCCTAGGGAGGACGAAAATGACCTAAATATTAATTCAATGACACAAACAAAGTTATTGGATGCACAAGATTGGTAAAAAACCCTAATTGACAAGAATAAGCCTAGGGAGGACGAAAATGACCTAATTGATCATCCAATGACACAAACACTACTATTGGATGCACAATATTGGTTAAAAACCCTAATTGGACAAGAATATGCCTAGGGAGGTTGAAAATGACCTAAATATTAATTCAATGACACAAACAAACTTATTGGATGCACAAGATTGGTTAAAAACCCTAATTGGACAAGAATAAGCCTAGGGAGGACGAAAATGACCTAATTGATCATCCAATGACACAAACACACCTATTGGATGCACAAGATTGGTTAAAAACCCTAATTGGACAAGAATATGCCTAGGGAGGACGAAAATGACCTAAATGTTAATCCAATGACACAACTCAACTTATTGGATGCACAAGATTGCTTAAAAACCATAATTGGACAAGAATAAGCCTAGGGAGGACGAAAATAACCTAATTGATCATCCAATGACACAAACACACCTATTGGATGCACAAGATTGGTTAAAAACCCTAATTGGACAAGAATATGCCTAGGGAGGACGAAAATGACCTAAATGTTAATCCAATGACACAACTCAACTTATTGGATGCAAAAGATTGGTTAAAAACCCTAATTGGACAAGAATAAGCCTAGGGAGGACGAGAATAACCTAATTGATCATCCAATGACACAAACACACCTATTGGATGCACAAGATTGGTTAAAAACCCTAATTGGACAAGAATATGCCTAGGGAGGACGAAAATGACCTAAATGTTAATCGAATGACACAAATGAACTTATTGGATGCACAAGATTGGTTAAAAACCCTAATTGGGCAAGAATAAGCCTAGGGAGGACGAAAATGACCTAATTGATCATCCAATGACACAAACACACCTATTGGATGCACAAGGTTGGTTAAAAACCCTAGTTGGACAAGAATATGCCTAGGAAGGACGAAAATGACCTAATTGATCATCCAATGACACAAATGAACTTATTGGATGCACAAGATTGGTTAAAAACCCTAATTGGACAAGAATATGCCTAGGGAGGAGGAAAATGACCTAAATATTAATTCAATGACACAAACAAAGTTATTGGATGCACAAGATTGGTTAAAAACACTAATTGGACAAGAATAAGCCTAGGGAGGACGAAAATGACCTAATTGATCATCCAATGACACAAACACACCTATTGGAAGCACAAGATTGGTTAAAAACCCTAATTGGACAAGAATATGCCTAGGGAGGACGAAAATGACCTAAATGTTAATCCAATGACACATATGAACTTATTGGATGCACAAGATTGGTTAAAAACCCTAATTGGACAAGAATAAGCCTAGGGAGGACGAAAATGACCTAATTGATCATCCAATGACACAAACACACCTATTGGATGCACAAGATTGGTTAAAAACCCAAATTGGACAAGAATATGCCTAGGGGGGACAAATATGACCTAATTGATCATCCAATGACACAAATGAAGTTATTGGATGTACAAGATTAGTTAAAAACCCTAATTGGACAAGAATAAGCCTTGGGAGGACGAAAATAACCTAATTGATCATCCAACGACACAAACACACCTATTGGATGCACAAGATTGGTTAAAAACCCTAATTGGACAATAATATGCCTAGGGAAGATGAAAATGACCTAAATGTTAATCCAATGACACAAATGAACTTATTGGATGCACAAGATTGGTTAAAAACCCTAATTGGACAAGAATAAGCCTAGGGAGGACGAAAATGACCTAATTGATCATCCAATGACACAAACACACCTATTGGATGCACAAGATTGGTTAAAAACCCTAATTGGACAAGAATATGCCTAGGGAGGACGAAAATGACCAAAATATTAATTTAATGACATAAACAAACTTATTGGATGCACAAGATTGGTTAAAAACCCTAATTGGACAAGAATAAGCCTAGGGAGGACGAAAATGACCTAATTGATCATCCAATGACACAAACACACCTATTGGATGCACAAGATTGGTTAAAAACCCTAATTGGACAAGAATATGCCTAGGGAGGACGAAAATGACCTAAATGTTAATCCAATGACACAAATAAACATATTGGATGCACAAGATTGGTTTAAAACCCTAATTGGACAAGAATAAGCCTTCGAAGAACGAAAATGACCTAATTGATCATTCAATGACACAAACACACCTATTGGATGCACAAGACTGGTTAAAAACCCTAATTATACAAGAATATGCCTAGGAAGGACGAAAATAACCTAATTGATCATCCAATGACACAAACACACCTATTGGATGCACAAGATTGGTTAAAAACCCTAATTGGACAAGAATAAGCCTAGGGAGGACGAAAATGACCTAATTGATCATCCAATGACACAAACACACCTATTGGATGCACAAGATTGGTTAAAAACCCTAATTGGACAAGAATAAGCCTACGGAGGACGAAAAATGACCTAATTGATTATCCAATGACACAAACACACCTATTGGATGCACAAGATCGGTTAAAAACCCTAGTTGGACAAAAATATGCCTAGGGAGGACGACAATGACCTAATTGATCATTCAATGACACAAATGAACTTATTGAATGCACAAGATTGGTTAAAAACCCTAATTGGACAAGAATAAGCCTAGGGAGGTCGAAAATGACCTAATTGATCATCCAATAACACAAACACACCTATTGGATGCACAAGATTGGTTAAAAACCCTAATTGGACAAGAATATACCTAGGGAGGACGAAAATGACCGAAATATTAATTCAATGACATTAACAAACTTATTGGATGCACAAAATTGGTTAAAAACTCTAATTGGACAAGAATAAGCCTAGGGAGGACGAAAATGACCTAATTGATCATCCAATGACACAAACACACCTATTGGATGCACAAGATTGGTTAAAAACCCTAATTGGACAAGAATATGCCTAGGGAGGACGAAAATGACCTAAATGTTATTCCAATGACACAAATGAACTTATTGGATGCACAACATTGGTTAAAAACCCTAATTGGACAAGAGTAAGCCTAGGAAGGACGAAAAATACCTAATTGATCATCCAATGACACAAACACACCTATTGGATGCACAAGATTGGTTAGAAACCCTAATTTGACAAGAATATGCCTAGGGAGGACGAAAATGACCTAAATATTAATTCAATGACACAAACAAAGTTATTGGATGCACAAGATTGATTAAAAACCCTAATTTGACAAGAATAAGTCTAGGTAGGACGAAAATGACCTTATTGATCATCCAATGACACAAACACACCTATTGGATGCACAAGATTGGTTAAAAACCCTAATTGGAAAAGAATATGCCTAGGGAGGACAAAAATGACCTAAATACTAATTCAATGACACAAACAAAGTTATTGGATGCACAAGATTGATTAAAAACCCTAATTTGACAAGAATAAGTCTAGGTAGGACGAAAATGACCTAATTGATCATCCAACGACACAAACACACCTATTGGATGCACAAGATTGGTTAAAAACCCTAATTGGACAAGAATAAGCCTAGGGACGACAAAAACGACCTAATTGATCATCCAATGACACAAACACACCTATTGGATGCACAAGATTGGTTAAAAACCCTAATTGGACAAGAATAAGCCTAGGGAGGACGAAAATGACCTAATTGATCATCCAATGACACAAACACACCTATTGGATGCACAAGATTGGTTAAAAACCCTAATTGGACAAGAATATGCCTAGGGAGGACGAAAATGACCTAATTGATCTTCGAATGACACTAATGAACTTTTTGGATGCACAAGATTAGTTAAAAACCCTAATTGGACAAGAATAAGCCTAGGGAGGACGAAAATAACCTAATTGATCATCCAATGACACAAACACACCTATTGGATGCACAAGATTGGTTAAAAACCCTAATTGGACCAGAATATGCCTAGGGAGGACGAAAATGACCTAAATGTTAATCCAATGACACCACTCAACTTATTGGATGCAAAAGATTGGTTAAAAACCCTAATTGGACAAGAATAAGACTAGGGAGGACGAAAATAACCTAATTGATAATCCAATGACACAAACACACCTATTGGATGCACAAGATTGGTTAAAAACCCTAATTGGACAAGAATATGCCTAGGGGGGACGAAAATGACCTAAATGTTAATCCAATGACACAAATGAACTTATTGGATGCACAAGATTGGTTAAAAACCCTAATTGGGCAAGAATAAGCCTAGGGAGGACGAAAATGACCTAATTGATCATCCAATGACACAAACACACCTATTGGATGCACAAGATTGGTTAAAAACCCTAATTGGACAAGAATATGCCTAGGGAGGATGCAATTGACCTAAATGTTAATCCAATGACACAAACAAACTTATTGGATGCACAAGATTGGTTAAAACTCCTAATTGGACAAGAATAAGCCTAGGGAGGACAAAAATGACCTAAATGTTAATCCAATGATACAACTCAACTTATTGGATGCAAAAGATTGGTTAAAAACCCTAATTGGACAAGAATAAGCCTAGGGAGGACGAAAATAACCTAATTGATCATCCAATGACACAAACACACCTATTGGATGCACAAGATTGGTTAAAAACCCTAATTGGACAAGAATATGCCTAGGGAGGACGAAAATGACCTAAATATTAATTCAATGACACAAACAAACTTATTGGATGCACAAGATTGGTTAAAACTCCTAATTGGACAAGAATAAGCCTAGGGAGGACGAAAATGACCTAAAAGTTAATCCAATGACACAAATGAACTTATTGGATGCACAAGATTGGTTAAAAATCGTAATTGGACAAGAATATGCCTAGGGAGGACGAAAATGACCAAAATATTAATTCAATGACACAAACAAACTTATTGGATGCACAAGATTGGTTAAAACTCCTAATTGGACAAGAATAAGCCTGGGGAAGACGAAAATAACCTAAATGTTAATCCAATGATACAACTCAACTTATTGGATGCAAAAGATTGGTTAATAACCCTAATTGGACAAGAATAAGCCTAGGGAGGACGAAAATAACCTAATTGATCATCCAATGACACAAACACACCTATTGGATGCACAAGATTGGTTAAAAACCCTAATTGGACTAGAATATGTCTAGGGAGGACGAGAATGACCTAAATGTTAATCCAATGACACAACTCAACTTATTGGATGCAAAAGATTGGTTAAAAACCCTAATTGGACAAGAATAAGCCTAGGGAGGACGAAAATAACCTAATTGATCATCCAATGACACAAACACTCCTATTGGATGCACAAGATTGGTTAAAAACCCTAATTGGACAAGAATATGCCTAGGGAGGACGAAAATGACCTAAATGTTAATCCAATGACACAAATGAACTTATTGGATGCACAAGATTGGTTAAAAACCATAATTGGGCAAGAATAAGCCTAGGGAGGACGAAAATGACCTAATTGATCATCCAATGACACAAACACACCTATTGGATGCACAAGATTGGTTAAAAACCCTAATTGGACAAGAATATGCCTAGGGAGGACATAAATGACGTAATTGATCATCCAATGACACAAACACACCTATTGGAGGCACATGATTGGTTAAAAACCCTAAATGGACAAGAATATGCCTAGGGAGGACGAAAATGACCTAAATATTAATTCAATGTCACAAACAAACTTATCGGATGCACAAGATTGGTTAAAAACCCTAATTGGACAAGAATAAGCCTAGGGAGGACGAAAATGACCTAATTGATCATCCAATGACACAAACACACCTATTGGATGCACAAGATTGGTTAAAAACCCTAATTGGACAAGAATAAGCCTAGGGAGGACGAAAATGACCTAATTGATCATCCAATGACACAAACACACCTATTGGATGCGCATGATTGGTTCAAAACCCTAATTGGACAAGAATATGCCTAGGGAGGACGAAAATGACCTAAATGTTAATCCAATGACACAAATGAACTTATTGGATGCACAAGATTGGTTAAAAACCCTAATTGGACAAGAATAAGCCTAGGGAGGACGAAAATGACCTAAATGTTAATCCAATGACACAGCTCAACTTATTGGATGCACAAGATTGGTTAAAAACCCTAATTGGACAAGAATAAGCCTATGGAGGACGAAAATGACCCAAATGTTAATCCAATGACACAACTCAACTTATTGGATGCACAAGATTGGTTAAAAACCCTAATTTGACAAGAATATGCCTAGGGAGGACGAAAAAGACCTAATTGATCGTCCAATGACACAAACACACCTATTGGATGCACAAGATTGGTTAAAAACCCTAATTGGACAAGAATAAGCCTAGGGAGGACGAAAATGACCTAATTGATCATCCAATGACACAAACACACCTATTGGATGCACAAGATTGGTTAAAAACCCTAATTGGACAAGAATAAGCCTAGGGAGGACGAAAATGACCTAATTGATCATCCATTGCCACAAACACACCTAATGGATGCACAAGATTGGTTAAAAACCCTAATTGGACAAGAATATGCCTAGGGAGGACGAAGATGACCTAATTGGTCATCCAATGACACAAACACACCTAGTGGATGCACAAAATTGGTTAAAAACCCTAATTGGACAAGAATAAGCCTAGGGAGGACGAAAATAACCTAATTGATCATCCAATGACACAAACACACCTATTGGATGCACAAGATTTGTTAAAAACCCTAATTGGACAAGAATATGCCTAGGGAGGACGAAAATGACCTAAATGTTAATCCAATGACACAAATGAACTTATTGGATGCACAAGATTGGTTAAAAACCCTAATTGGACAAGAATAAGCCTAGGGAGGACGAAAATGACCTAAATGTTAATCCAATGACACAACTCAACTTATTGGATGCACAAGAATGGTTAAAAACCCTAATTGGACAAGAATAAGCCTAAGGAGGACGAAAATAACCTAATTGATCATCCAATGACACAAACACACCAATTGGATGCACAAGATTCGTTAAAAACCCTAATTGGACAAGAATATGCCTAGGGAGGACGAAAATGACCTAAATGTTAATCCAATGACACAAATGAACTTATTGGATGCACAAGATTGGTTAAAAACCCTAATTGGACAAGAATAAGCCTAGGGAGGACGAAAATGACCTTAATGTTCATCCAATGACACAAATGAACTTATTGGATGCACAAGATTGGTTAAAAACCCTAATTGGACAAGAATATGCCTAGGGAGGACGAAAATGACCTAAATGTTAATCCAATGACACAAATGAACTTATTGGATGCACAAGATTGGTTAAAAACCCTAATTGGACAAGAATAAGCCTAGGGAGGACGAAAATGACATAAATGTTAATCCAATGAAACAACTCAACTTATTGGATGCACAAGATTAGTTAAAAACCCTAATTGGACAAGAATAAGCCTAGTGAGGACGAAAATGACCTAATTGATCATCCAATGACACAAACACACCTATTGGATGCACAAGATTGGTTAAAAACCCTAATTGGATAAGAATATGCCTAGGGAGGACTGAAATGACCTAATTGATCATCCAATGACACAAACACACCTATTGGATGCACAAGATTGGTTAAAAACCCTAATTGGACAATAATATGCCTAGGGAGGACGAAAATGACCTAAATATTAATTCAATGACACAAACAAAGTTATTGGATGCACAAGATTGGTTTAAAACCCTAATTGGACAAGAATAAGCCTAGGAAGGACGAAAATGACCTAATTGATCATCCAATGACACAAACACACCTATTGGATGCACAAGATTGGTTAAAAACCCTAATTGGACAAGAATAAGCCTAGGGAGGACGAAAATGACCTAATTGATCATCCAATGCCGCAAACACACCTATTGGATGCACAAGACTGGTTAAAAACCCTAATTGGACAAGAATATACTTAGGGAGGACGAAAATGAGCTAAATATTAATTCAATGACACAAACAAAATTATTAGATGCACAAGATTGGTTAAAAACCCTAATTGGACAAGAATAAGCCTAGGGAGGACGAAAATGACCTAATTGATCATCCAATGACACAAACACACCTATTGGATGCACAAGATTGGTTAAAAACCCTAATTGGACAAGAATATGCCTAGGGAGGACGGAAATGACCTAATTGATCATCCAATGACACAAACACACCTATTGGATGCACAAGATTGGTTAAAAACCATAATTGGACAATAATATGCCTAGGGAGGACGAAAATGACCTAAATATTAATTCAATGACACAAACAAACTTATTGGATGCACAAGATTGGTTAAAAACCCTAATTGGACAAGAATAAACCTAGGGAGGACGAAAATGACTTAATTGATCATCCAATGACTCAAACACACCTATTGGATGCACAAGATTGGTTAAAAACCCTAATTGGACAAGAATAAGCCTAGGGAGGACGAAAATGACCTAATTGATCATCCATTGCCACAAACACACCTATTGGATGCACAAGATTGGTTAAAAACCCTAATTGGACAAGAATATGCCTAGGGAGGACGAAAATGACCTAATTGATCATCCAATGACACACACACACCTATTGGATGCACAAGATTGGTTAAAAACCCTAATTGGACAAGAATATGCCTAGGGAGGACGAAAATGACCTAAATATTAATTCAATCACACAAACAAAGTTATTGGATGCACAAGATTGGTTAAAAACCCTAATTGGACAAGAATAAGCCTAGGGAGGACGAAAATGACCTAATTGATCATCCAATGACACAAACACACCTATTGGATGCACAAGATTGGTTAAAAACCCTAATTGGACAAGAATATGCCTAGGGAGGACGAAAATGACCTAAATATTAATTCAATGACACAAACAAAGTTATTGGATGCCCAAGATTGGTTAAAAACCCTAATTGGACAAGAATAAGCCTAGGGAGGACGAAAATGACCTAATTGATCATCCAATGACACAAACACACCTATTGGAAGCACAAGATTGGTTAAAAACCCTAATTGGACAAGAATATGCCTAGGGAGGACGAAAATGACCTAAATGTTAATCCAATGACACAAATGAACTTGTTGGATGGACAAGATTGGTTAAAAACCCTAATTGGACAAGAATAAGCCTTGGGAGGACGAAAATGACCTAATTGATCATCCAATGACACAAACACACCTATTGGATGCACAAGATTGGTTAAAAACCCTAGTTGGACAAGAATATGCCTAGGGAGGACGAAAATGACCTAATTGATCATCCAATGACACAAATGAACTTATTGGATGCACAAGATTGGTTAAAAACCATAATTGGACAAGAATATGCCTAGGGAGGAGGAAAATGACCTAATTGATCATCCAATGACACAAACACACCTATTGGATGCCCAATATTGGTTAAAAACCCTAATTGGATAAGAATAAGCCTAAGGAGGACGAAAATGACCTAATTGATCATCCAATGACACAAACACACCTATTGGAGGCACAAGATTGGTTAAAAACCCTAGTGGTACAAGAATATGCCTAGGGAGGACGAAAATGACCTAATTGATCATCCAATGACACAAATGAACTTATTGGATGCACAAGATTGGTTAAAAACCCTAATTGGACAAGAATAAGCATAGGGAGGACGAAAATGACCTAATTGATCATCCAATGACACAAACACACCTATTGGATGCACTTGTTTGGTTAAAAACCCTAATTGGACAAGAATAAGCCTAGGGAGGACGAAAATGACCTAATTGATCATCAATTGACACAAACACACCTATTGGATGCACTAGTTTGGTTAAAAACCCTAATTGGACAAGAATAAGCCTAGGGAGGACGAAAATGACCTAATTGATCATCCAATGACACAAACACACCTATTGGATGCACAAGATTGGTTAAAAACTCTAATTGGACAAGAATAAGCCGAAGGAGGACGAAAATGACCTAATTGATCATCAAATGAAACAAACACACCTATTGGATGCACAAGATTGGTTAAAAAGCCTAGTTGGACAAGAATATGCCTAGGGAGGACGAAAATGACCTAATTGATCATCCAATGACACAAATGAACTTATTGGATGCACAAGATTGGTTAAAAACCCTAATTGGACAAGAATAAGCATAGGGAGGACGAAAATGACCTAATTGATCATCCAATGACACAAACACACCTATTGGATGCACAAGATTGGTTAAAAACCCTAATTGGTCAAGAATATGCCTAGGGAGGACGAAAATGACCTAAATGTTAATCCAATGACACAAATGAACTTATTGGATGAACAAGATTGGTTAAAAACTCTAATTGGACAAGAATAAGCCGAAGGAGGACGAAAATGACCTAATTGATCATCAAATGACACAAACACACCTATTGGATGCACAAGATTGGTTAAAAAGCCAAGTTGGACAAGAATATGCCTAGGGAGGACGAAAATGACCTAATTGATCATCCAATGACACAAATGAACTTATTGGATGCACAAGATTGGTTAAAAACCCTAATTGGACAAGAATAAGCATAGGGAGGACGAAAATGACCTAATTGATCATCCAATGACACAAACACACCTATTGGATGCACAAGATTGGTTAAAAACCCTAATTGGACAAGAATAAGCCTAGGGAGGATGAAAATGACCTAATTGATCATCCAATGACACAAGCACACCTATTCGATGCACAATATTGGTTAAAAACCCTAATTGGATAAGAATAAGCCTAAGGAGGACGAAAATGACCTAATTGATCATCCAATGACACAAACACACCTATTGGATGCACAAGATTGGTTAAAAACCCTAGTTGGACAAGAATATGCCTAGGGAGGACGAAAATGACCTAATTGATCATCCAATGACACAAATGAACTTATTGGATGCACAAGACTGGTTAAAAACCCTAATTGGACAAGAATAAGCATAGGGAGGACGAAAATGACCTAATTGATCATCCAATGACACAAACACACCTATTGGATGCACAAGATTGCTTAAAAACCCTAATTGGACAAGAATATGCCTAGGGAGGACGAAAATGACCTAAATGTTAATCAAATGACACAAATGATCTTATTGGATGCACAAGATTGGTTAAAAACCCTAATTGGACAAGAATAAGCCTAGGGAGGACGAAAATGACCTAAATGTTAATCCAATGACACAACTCAACTTATTGGATGCACAAGATTGGTTAAAAACCCTAATTGGGTAAGAATAAGTCTAAGGAGGACGAAGATGACCTAATTGATCATCCAATGACACAAACACACCTATTGGATGCACAAGATTGGTTAAAAACCCTAATTGGACAAGAATAAGCCTAGGGAGGACGAAAATGACCTAAATGTTAATCCAAAGACACAACTCAAGTTATTGGATGCACAAGATTGATTAAAAACCCTAATTGGACAAGAATAAGCCTAGGGAGGACGAAAATGACCTAATTGATCATCCAATGACACAAACACACGTATTAGATGCACAAGATTGGTTAAAAACCCTAATTGGACAAGAATATGCCTAGGGAGGACGAAAATGACCTAAATGTTAATCCAATGACACAAATGAACTTATTGGATGCACAAGATTGGTTAAAAACCCTAATTGGACAAGAATAAGCCTAGGGAGGACGAAAATGACCTAATTGATCATCCAATGACACAAACACACCTATTGGATGCACAAGATTGGTTAAAAACCCTAATTGGACAAGAATAAGCCTAGGGAGGACGAATATGACCTTAATGTTAATCCAATAACACAAATGAACTTATTGGATGCACAAGATTGGTTAAAAACCCTAATTGGACAAGAATAAGCCTAGGGAGAACGAAAATGACCTAAATGTTAATCCAATGACACAACTCAACTTATTGGATGCACAAGATAGGTTAAAAATCCTAATTGGACAAGAATAAGCCTAGGGAGGACGAAAATGACCTAATTGATCATCCAATGACACAAATGAACTTATTAGATGCACAAGATTGGTTAAAAACCCTAATTGGACAAGAATAAGCCTAGGGAGGACGAAAATGACCTAATTGATCATCCAATGACACAAACACACCTATTGGATGCACAAGATTGGTTAAAAACCCTAATTGGACAAGAATATGCCTAGGGAGGACAAAAATGACCTAAATGTTAATCCAATGACACAAATGAACTTATTGGATGCACAAGATTGGTTAAAAACCCTAACTGGACAAGAATAAGCCTAGGGAGGACGAAAATGACCTAATTGATCATCCAATGACACAAACACACCTATTGGATGCACAAGATTGGTTAAAAACCCTAACTGGACAAGAATATGCCTAGGGAGGACGAAAATGACCTAATTGATCATCCAATGACACAAATGAACTTATTGGATGCACAAGATTGGTTCAAAACCTTAATTGGACAGGAATAAGCCTAGGGAGGACGAAAATTACCTAATTGATCATCCAATGACACAAACACACCTATTGGATGCACAAGATTGGTTAAAAACCCTAGTTGGACAAGAACATGCCTAGGGAGGACGAAAATGACCTAATTGATCATCCAATGACACAAATGAACTTATTGGATGTACAAGATTGGTTAAAAACCCTAATTGGACAAAAATAAGCCTAGGGAGGACGAAAATGACCTAATTGATCATCCAATGACACAAACACACCTATTGGATGCACAAGATTGGTTAAAAACCCTAGTTGGACAAGAATATGCCTAGGGAGGACGAAAATGACCTAATTGATCATCCAATGACACAAATGAACTTATTGGATGCAAAAGATTTGTTAAAAACCCTAATTGGACAAGAATAAGCATAGGGAGGACGAAAATGACCTAATTGATCATCCAATGACACAAACACACCTATTGGATGCACAAGATTGGTTAAAAACCCTAATTGGACAAGAATATGCCTTGGGAGGACGAAAATGACCTAAATGTTAATCCAATGACACAAATGATCTTATTGGATGCACAAGATTGGTTAAAAACCCTAATTGGACAAGAATAAGCCTAGGGAGGACGAAAATGACCTAAATGTTAATCCAATGACACAACTCAACTTATTGGATGCTCAAGATTGGTTAAAAACCCTAATTGGACAAGAATAAGCCTAGGGAGGACGAAAATGACCTAATTGATCATCCAATGACCTAAATGTTAATCCAATGACACAACTCAAGTTATTGGATGCACAAGATTGGTTGAAAACCCTAATTGGACAAGAATAAGCCTAGGGAGGACTAAAATGACCAAATTGATCATCCAATGACAAAAAACGCACCTATTGGATGCACAAGATTGGTTAAAAACCCTAATGGAAAAGAATATGCCTAGGGAGGACGAAAATGACCTAAATATTAATTCAATGAAACAAACAAACTTATTGGATGAACAAGATTGGTTAAAAACTCTAATTGGACAAGAATAAGCCTAGGGAGGACGAAAATGACCTAATTGATCATCCAATGACACAAACACACCTATTGGATGTACAAGATTGGTTAAAACCCCAAATTGGACAAGAATATGCCTAGGGAGGACGAAAATGTCCTAATTGATCATCCAATGACACAAACACACCTATTGGATGCAAAATATTGGTTAAAAACCCTAATTGGACAAAAATATGCCTAGGGAGGACGAAAATGGCCTAAATATTAATTCAATGACATAAACAAAATTATTGGAGGCACAAGATTTGTTAAAAACTCTAATTGGACAAGAATAAGCCTAGGGAGGACGAAAATGACCTAATTGATCATCCAATGACACAAACACACCTATTGGAAGCACAAGATTGGTTAAAAACCTTAATTAGACAAGAATATGCCTAGGAAGGACGAAAATGACCTAAATGTAAATCCAATGACACAAATGAACTTATTGGATGCACAAGATTGGTTAAAAACCCTAATTGGACAAGAATAAGCCTAGGAAGGACGAAAACGACCTAATTGATCATCGAATGACACAAACACACCTATTGGATGCACAAGATTGGTTAAAAACCCTAATTGGACAAGTATATGCCTAGGGAGGAGGAAAATGACCTAAATATTAATTCAATGACACAAACAAAGTTATTGGATGCACAAGATTTGTTAAAAACCCTAATTGGACAAGAATAAGCCTAGGGAGGACGAAAATGACCTAATTGATCATCCAATGACACAAACACACCTATTGGATGCACAAGATTGGTTAAAAACCCTAGTTGGACAAGAATATGCCTAGGGAGGACGAAAATGACCTAATTGATCATCCAATGACACAAACACACCTATTGGATGCACAAGATTGGTTAAAAACCCTAGTTGGACAAGAATATGCCTAGGGAGGACGAAAATGACCTAATTGATCATCCAATGACACAAATGAACTTATTGGATGCACAAGATTGGTTTAAAACCCTAATTGGCCGAGAATAAGCCTAGGGAGAACGAAAATGACCTAAATGTTAATCCAATGACACAACTCAACTTATTGGATGCACAAGATTGGTTAAAAACCCTAATTGGACAAGAATAAGCCTAGGGAGGACGAAAATGACCTAATTGATCATCCAATGACACAAACACACCTATTGGATGCACAAGATTGGTTAAAAACCCTAGTTGGACAAGAATATGCCTAGGGAGGACGAAAATGACCTAATTGATCATCCAATGACACAAACACACCTATTGGATGCACAAGATTGGTTAAAAACCCTAGTTGGACAAGAATATGCCTAGGGAGGACGAAAATGACCTAATTGATCATCCAATGACACAAATGAACTTATTGGATGCACAAGATTAGTTAAAAACCCTAATTGGACAAGAATAAGCCTTGGGAGGACGAAAATGACCTAATTGATCATCCAATGACACAAATGAACTTATTGGATGCACAAGATTGGTTAAACACCCTAATTGGACAAGAATAAGCCTAGGGAGGACGAAAATGACCTAATTGATCATCCAATGACACAAACACACCTATTGGATGCACAAGATTGGTTAAAAATCCTAATTGGACAAGAATATGCCTAGGGAGGAGGAAAATGACCTAAATATTAATTCAATGACATAAACAAAGTTATTGGATGCACAAGAGTGGTTAAAAACCCTAATTGGACAAGAATAAGCCTTGGGAGGACGAAAATGACCTAATTGATCATCCAAAGACACAAACACACCTATTGGATGCACAAGATTGGTTAAAAACCCTAGTTGGACAAGAATATGCCTAGGGAGGACGAAAATGACCTAATTGATCATCCAATGACACAAATGAACTTATTGGATGCACAAGACTGGTTAAAAACCCTAATTGGACAAGAATATGCCTAGGAAGGACGAAAATGACCTAATTGATCATCCAATGACACAAACACACCTATTGGATGCACAAGATTGGTTAAAAACCCTAGTTGGACAAGAATATGCCTAGGGAGGACGAAAATGACCTAATTGATCATCCAATGACACAAATGAACTTATTGGATGCACAAGATTGGTTAAAAACCCTAATTGGACAAGAATAAGCCTAGGGAGGACGAAAATGACCTAATTGATCATCCAATGACACAAACACACCTATTGGATGCACAAGATTGGTTAAAAATCCTAGTTTGACAAGAATATGCCTAGGGAGGACGAAAATGACCTAATTGATCATCCAATGACACAAATGAACTTATTGGATGCACAAGATTGGTTAAAAACCATAATTGGACAAGAATAGGCCTAGGGAGGAGGAAAATGACCTAAATATTAATTCAATGACACAAACAAAGTTATTGGATGCACAAGATTGGTTAAAAACCCTAATTGGACAAGAATAAGCCTAGGGAGGACGAAAATGACCTAATTGATCATCCAATGACACAAACACACCTATTGGATGCACAAGATTGGTTAAAAACCCTAATTGGACAAGAATATGCCTAGGGAGGACGAAAATGACGTAAATATTAATGCAATGACACAAACAAAGTTATTGGATGCACAAGATTGGTTAAAAACCCTAATTGGACAAGAATAAGCCTAGGGAGGACGAAAATGACCTAATTGATCATCCAATGACACAAACACACCTATTGGATGCACAAGATTGGTTAAAAACCCTAATTGGACAAGAATAAGCCTAGGGAGGACGAAAATGACCTAATTGATCATCCATTGCCACAAACACACCTATGGGATGCACAAGATTGGTTAAAAACCCTAATTGGACAAGAATATGCCTTGGGAGGACGAAAATGACCTAATTGGTCATCCAATGACACAAACACACCTATTGGATGCAAAAGATTGGTTAAAAACCCTAATTGGACAAGAATAAGCCTAGGGAGGACGAAAATGACCTAATTGATCATCCAATGACACAAACACACCTATTGGATGCACAAGATTGGTTAAAAACCCTAATTGGACAAGAATAAGCCTAGGGAGGACGAAAATGACCTAATTGATCATCCAATGACACAAACACACCTATTGGATGCACAAGATTGGTTAAAAACCCTAATTGGACAAGAATAAGCCTAGGGAGGACGAAAATGACCTAATTGATCATCCAATGACACAAACACACCTATTGGATGCATAAGATTGGTTAAAAACCCTAATTGGACAAGAATAAGCTTAGGGAGGACGAAAAATGACCTAATTGATCATCCAATGACACAAACACACCTATTGGATGCACAAGATTGGTTAAAAACCCTAATTGGACAAGAATAAGCCTAGGGAGGACGAAAATGACCTAATTGATCATCCAATGACACAAACACACCTATTGGATGCACAAGATTGGTTAAAAACTCTAATTGGACAAGAATAAGCCTTGGGAGGACGAAAATGACCTAATTGATCATCCAATGACACAAACACACCTATTGGATGCACAAGATTGGTTAAAAACCCTAATTGGACAAGAATAAGCCTAGGGAGGACGAAAATGACCTAATTGATCATCCAATGACACAAACACACCTATTGGATGCACAAGATTGGTTAAAAACCCTAGTTGGACAAGAATATGCCTAGGGAGGACGAAAATGACCTAATTGATCATCCAATGACACAAATGAACTTATTGGATGCACAAGATTGGTTTAAAACCCTTGTTGGACAAGAATAAGCCTAGGGAGGACGAAAATGACCTAATTGATCATCCAATGACACAAACACACCTATTGGATGCACAAGATTGGTTAAAAACCCTAATTGAACAAGAATATGCCTAGGGAGGACGAAAATGACCTAAATGTAAATCCAATGACACAAATGAACTTATTGGATGCACAAGATTGGTTAAAAACCCTGGACAATAATAAGCCTAGGGAGGACGAAAATGACCTAATTTATCATCCAATGACAGAAACACACCTATTGGATGCACAAGATTGGTTAAAAACCCTAATTGGACAAGAATAAGCCTAGGGAGGACGAAAATGACCTAATTGATCATCCAATGACACAAACACACCTATTGGAAGCACAAGATTGGTTAAAAACCCTAATTGGACAAGAATATGCCTAGGGAGGACGAAAATGACCTAAATGTTAATCCAATGACACAAATCAACTTATTGGATGCACAAGATTTGTTAAAAACCCTAATTGGACAAGAATAAGCCTAGGGAGGACGAAAATGACCTAATTGATCATCCAATGACACAAACACACCTATTGGATGCACAAGATTGGTTAAAAACCCTAATTGGACAAGAATATGCCTAGGGAGGACGAAAATGACCTAATTGATCTTCGAATGACACTAATGAACTTTTTGGATGCACAAGATTAGTTAAAAACCCTAATTGGACAAGAATAAGCCTAGGGAGGACGAAAATAACCTAATTGATCATCCAATGACACAAACACACCTATTGGATGCACAAGATTGGTTAAAAACCCTAATTGGACCAGAATATGCCTAGGGAGGACGAAAATGACCTAAATGTTAATCCAATGACACCACTCAACTTATTGGATGCAAAAGATTGGTTAAAAACCCTAATTGGACAAGAATAAGACTAGGGAGGACGAAAATAACCTAATTGATAATCCAATGACACAAACACACCTATTGGATGCACAAGATTGGTTAAAAACCCTAATTGGACAAGAATATGCCTAGGGGGGACGAAAATGACCTAAATGTTAATCCAATGACACAAATGAACTTATTGGATGCACAAGATTGGTTAAAAACCCTAATTGGGCAAGAATAAGCCTAGGGAGGACGAAAATGACCTAATTGATCATCCAATGACACAAACACACCTATTGGATGCACAAGATTGGTTAAAAACCCTAATTGGACAAGAATATGCCTAGGGAGGATGAAATTGACCTAAATGTTAATCCAATGACACAAACAAACTTATTGGATGCACAAGATTGGTTAAAACTCCTAATTGGACAAGAATAAGCCTAGGGAGGACAAAAATGACCTAAATGTTAATCCAATGATACAACTCAACTTATTGGATGCAAAAGATTGGTTAAAAACCCTAATTGGACAAGAATAAGCCTAGGGAGGACGAAAATAACCTAATTGATCATCCAATGACACAAACACACCTATTGGATGCACAAGATTGGTTAAAAACCCTAATTGGACAAGAATATGCCTAGGGAGGACGAAAATGACCTAAATATTAATTCAATGACACAAACAAACTTATTGGATGCACAAGATTGGTTAAAACTCCTAATTGGACAAGAATTAGCCTAGGGAGGACGAAAATGACCTAAAAGTTAATCCAATGACACAAATGAACTTATTGGATGCACAAGATTGGTTAAAAACCGTAATTGGACAAGAATATGCCTAGGGAGGACGAAAATGACCAAAATATTAATTCAATGACACAAACAAACTTATTGGATGCACAAGATTGGTTAAAACTCCTAATTGGACAAGAATAAGCCTAGGGAAGACGAAAATGTCCTAAATGTTAATCCAATGATACAACTCAACTTATTGGATGCAAAAGATTGGTTAAAAACCCTAAATGGACAAGAATAAGCCTAGGGAGGACGAAAATAACCTAATTGATCATCCAATGACACAAACACACCTATTGGATGCACAAGATTGGTTAAAAACCCTAATTGGACCAGAATATGCCTAGGGAGGACGAAAATGACCTAAATGTTAATCCAATGACACCACTCAACTTAATGGATGCAAAAGATTGGTTAAAAACCCTAATTGGACAAGAATAAGACTAGGGAGGACGAAAATAACCTAATTGATAATCCAATGACACAAACACACCTATTGGATGCACAAGATTGGTTAAAAACCCTAATTGGACAAGAATATGCCTAGGGGGGACGAAAATGACCTAAATGTTAATCCAATGACACAAATGAACTTATTGGATGCACAAGATTGGTTAAAAACCCTAATTGGGCAAGAATAAGCCTAGGGAGGACGAAAATGACCTAATTGATCATCCAATGACACAAACACACCTATTGGATGCACAAGATTGGTTAAAAACCCTAATTGGACAAGAATATGCCTAGGGAGGATGAAAATGACCTAAATGTTAATCCAATGACACAAACAAACTTATTGGATGCACAAGATTGGTTAAAACTCCTAATTGGACAAGAATAAGCCTAGGGAGGACAAAAATGACCTAAATGTTAATCCAATGATACAACTCAACTTATTGGATGCAAAAGATTGGTTAAAAACCCTAATTGGACAAGAATAAGCCTAGGGAGGACGAAAATAACCTAATTGATCATCCAATGACACAAACACACCTATTGGATGCACAAGATTGGTTAAAAACCCTAATTGGACAAGAATATGCCTAGGGAGGACGAAAATGACCTAAATGTTAATCCAATGATACAACTCAACTTATTGGATGCAAAAGATTGGTTAAAAACCCTAATTGGACAAGAATAAGCCTAGGGAGGACGAAAATAACCTAATTGATCATCCAATGACACAAACACACCTATTGGATGCACAAGATTGGTTAAAAACCCTAATTGGACAAGAATATGCCTAGGGAGGACGAAAATGACCTAAATGTTAATCCAATGACACAAATGAACTTATTGGATGCACAAGATTGGTTAAAAACCCTAATTGGACAAGAATAAGCCTAGGGAGGACGACAATAACCTAATTGATCATCCAATGATACAAACACACCAATTGAATGCACAAGATTGGTTAAAAACCCTAATTGGACAAGAATATGCCTAAGGAGGACGAAAATGACCTAAATATTAATTCAATGACACAAACAAACTTATCGGATGCACAAGATTGGTTAAAAACCCTAATTGGACAAGAATTAGCCTAGGGAGGACGAATATGACCTATTTGATCATCCAATGACACAAACACACCTATTGGATGCACAAGATTGGTTAAAAACCCTAATTGGACAAGAATATGCCTAGGGAGGACGAAAATGACCTAATTGATCATCCAATGACACAAACACACCTATTGGATGCACAAGATTGGTTAAATACCATAATTGGACAAGAATAAGCCTAGGGAGGACGAAAATGACCTAATTGATCATCCAATGACACAAACACACCTATTGGATGCACAAGATTGGTTAAAAACCCTAATTGGACAAGAATATGCCTAGGGAGGACGAAAATGACCTAAATATTAATTCAATGACACAAACAAAGTTATTGGATGCAAAGATTGGTTAAAAACCCTAATTGGACAAGAATAAGCCTAGGGAGGACGAAAATGACCTAATTGATCATCCAATGACACAAACACACCTATTGGATGCACAAGATTGGTTAAAAACCCTAATTGGACAAGAATAAGCCTAGGGAGGACGAAAATGACCTAATTGATCATCCAATGACACAAACACACCTATTGGATGCACAAGATTGGTTAAAAACCCTAATTGGACAAGAATATGCCTAGGGAGGACGAAAATGACCTAAATATTAATTCAATGACACAAACAAAGTTATTGGATGCACAAGATTGATTAAAAACCCTAATTTGACAAGAATAAGTGTAGGTAGGATGAAAATGACCTAATTGATCATCCAATGACACAAACACACCTATTGGATGCACAAGATTGGTTAAAAACCCTAATTGGACAAGAATAAGCCTAGGGAGGACGAAAATGACCTAATTGATCATCCAATGACACAAACACACCTATTGGATGCACAAGATTGGTTAAAAACCCTAATTGGACAAGAATAAGCCTAGGGAGGACAACAATGACCTAATTGATCATCCAATGACACAAACACACCTATTGGATGCACAAGAATGGTTAAAAACCCTAATTGGACAAGAATAAGCCTAGGGAGGACGAAAATGACCTAATTGATCATCCAATGACACAAACACACCTATTGGATGCACAAGATTGGTTAAAAACCCTAATTGGACAAGAATAAGCCTAGGGAGGACGAAAATGACCTAATTGATCATCCAATGACACAAACACACCTATTGGATGCACAAGATTGGTTAAAAACCCTAATTGGACAAGAATATGCCTAGGGAGGACGAAAATGACCTAAATGTTAATCCAATGACACAACTCAACCTATTGGATGCACAAGATTGGTTAAAAACCCTAATTGGACAAGAATAAGCCTAGGGAGGACGATAAATGACCTAATTGATCATCCAATGACACAAACACACCTATTGGATGCACAAGATTGGTTAAAAACCCTAATTGGACAAGAATAAGCCTAGGGAGGACGAAAATGACCTAATTGATCATCCAATGACACAAACACACCTATTGGATGCACAAGATTGGTTAAAAACCCTAATTGGACAAGAATAAGCCTAGGGAGGACGTAAAGGACCTAATTGATCATCCAATGACACAAACACACCTATTGGATGCACAAGATTGGTTAAAAACCCTAATTGGACAAGAATATGCCTAGGGAGGACGAAAATGACCTAATTGATCATCCAATGACACAAACACACCTATTGGATACACAAGATCGGTTAAAAACCCTAATTGGACAAGAATAAGCCTAGGGAGGACGAAAATGACCTAATTGATCATCCAATGACACAAACACACCTATTGGATGCACAAGATTGGTTAAAAACCCTAATTGGACAAGAATATGCCTAGGGAGGACGAAAATGACCTAATTGATCATCCAATGACACAAACACACCTATTGGATGCACAAGATTGGTTAAAAACCCTACCTGGACAAGAATATGCCTAGGGAGGACGAAAATGACCTAATTGATCATCCAATGACACAAATGAACTTATTGGATGCACAAGATTGGTTAAAAACCCTAATTGGACAAGAATAAGCCTAGGGAGGACGAAAATGACCTAATTGATCATCCAATGACACAAACACACCTATTGGATGCACAAGATTGGTTAAAAACCCTAATTGGACAAGAATATGCCTAGGGAGGACGAAAATGACCTAAATATTAATCCAATGACACAAACAAACTTATTGGATGCACAAGATTGGTTAAAAACCCTAATTGGACAAGAATAAGCCTAGGGAGAACGAAAATGACCTAAATGTTAATCCAATGACACAACTCAACTTATTGGATGCACAAGATTGGTTAAAAACCCTAATTGGAAAAGAATAAGCCTAGGGAGGACGAAAATGACCTAATTGATCATCCAATGACACAAACACACCTATTGGATGCACAAGATTGGTTAAAAACCATAGTTGGACAAGAACATGTCTAGGGAGGACGAAAATGACCTAATTGATCATCCAATGACACTAATGAACTTATTGGATGCACAAGATTGGTTAAAAATCCTAATTGGACAAGAATAAGCCTAGGGAGGACGAAAATGACCTAATTGATCATCCAATGACACAAACACACCTATTGGATGCACAAGATTGGTTAAAAACCCTAATTGGACAAGAATATGCCTAGGGAGGACGAAAATGACCTAATTGATCATCCAATGACACAAACACACCTATTGGATGCACAAGATTAGTTAAAAACCCTAATTGGACAAGAATATGTTAGGGAGGACGAATATGACCTAAATGTTAATCCAATAACACAAATAAACTTATTGGATGCACAAGATTGCTTAAAAACCCTAATTGGACCAGAATAAGCCTATGGAGAACGAAAATGACCTAATTGATCATCCAATGACACAAACACACCTATTGGATGCACAAGATTGGTTAAAAACCCTAATTGGACAAGAATATTCCTAGGGAGGACAGATATGACCTAAATGTTAATCCAATGACACAAATGAACTTATTGGATGCAAAAGATTGGTTAAAAACCCTAATTGGACAAGAATAAGCCTAGGGAGGACGAAAATGACCTAATTGATCATCCAATGACACAAACACACCTATTGGATGCACAAGATTGGTTAAAAACCCTAATTGGACAAGAATAAGCCTAGGGAGGACTAAAATGACCTAATTGATCATCCAATGACACAAACACACCTATTGGATGCACAAGATTGGTTAAATCCCTAATTGGACAAGAATATGCCTAGGGAGGACGAAAATGACCTAATTGATCGTCCAATGACACAAACACACCTATTGGATGCACAAGATTGGTTAAAAACCCTAATTGGACAAGAATAAGCCTAGGGAGGACGAAAATGACCTAATTGATCATCCATTGCCACAAACACACCTATTGGATGCACAAGATTGGATAAAAACCCTAATTGGACAAGAATAAGCCTAGGAAGGACGAAAATGACCTAATTGATCATCCAATGACACAAACACACCTATTGGATGCACAAGATTGGTTAAAAACCCTAATTGGACAAGAATATGCCTAGGGAGGACGAAAATGACCTAAATATAAATTCAATGACACAAACAAACTTAATTGCTGCACAAGATTGGTTAAAAACCCTAATTGGACAAGAATAAGCCTAGGGAGGACGAAAATAACCTAATTGATCATCCAATGACACAAACACACCTATTGGATGCACAAGATTGGTTAAAAACCCTAATTGGACAAGAATATGCCTAGGGAGGACGAAAATGACCTAAATGTTAATCCAATGACACAACTCAACTTATTGGATGCAAAAGATTGGTTAAAAACCCTAATTGGACAAGAATAAGCCTAGGGAAGACGAAAATGTCCTAAATGTTAATCCAATGATACAACTCAACTTATTGGATGCAAAAGATTGGTTAAAAACCCTAAATGGACAAGAATAAGCCTAGGGAGGACGAAAATAACCTAATTGATCATCCAATGACACAAACACACCTATTGGATGCACAAGATTGGTTAAAAACCCTAATTGGACCAGAATATGCCTAGGGAGGACGAAAATGACCTAAATGTTAATCCAATGACACCACTCAACTTAATGGATGCAAAAGATTGGTTAAAAACCCTAATTGGACAAGAATAAGACTAGGGAGGACGAAAATAACCTAATTGATAATCCAATGACACAAACACACCTATTGGATGCACAAGATTGGTTAAAAACCCTAATTGGACAAGAATATGCCTAGGGGGGACGAAAATGACCTAAATGTTAATCCAATGACACAAATGAACTTATTGGATGCACAAGATTGGTTAAAAACCCTAATTGGGCAAGAATAAGCCTAGGGAGGACGAAAATGACCTAATTGATCATCCAATGACACAAACACACCTATTGGATGCACAAGATTGGTTAAAAACCCTAATTGGACAAGAATATGCCTAGGGAGGATGAAATTGACCTAAATGTTAATCCAATGACACAAACAAACTTATTGGATGCACAAGATTGGTTAAAACTCCTAATTGGACAAGAATAAGCCTAGGGAGGACAAAAATGACCTAAATGTTAATCCAATGATACAACTCAACTTATTGGATGCAAAAGATTGGTTAAAAACCCTAATTGGACAAGAATAAGCCTAGGGAGGACGAAAATAACCTAATTGATCATCCAATGACACAAACACACCTATTGGATGCACAAGATTGGTTAAAAACCCTAATTGGACAAGAATATGCCTAGGGAGGACGAAAATGACCTAAATATTAATTCAATGACACAAACAAACTTATTGGATGCACAAGATTGGTTAAAACTCCTAATTGGACAAGAATAAGTCTAGGGAGGACGAAAATGACATAAAAGTTAATCCAATAACACAAATGAACTTATTGGATGCACAAGATTGGTTAAAAATCGTAATTGGACAAGAATATGCCAAGGGAGGACGAAAATGACCTAAATATTAATTCAATGACACAAACAAACTTATTGGATGCACAAGATTGGTTAAAACTCCTAATTGGACAAGAATAAGCCTAGGGAGGACGAAAATGACCTAAATGTTAATGCAATGATACAACTCAACTTATTGGATGCAAAAGATTGGTTAAAAACCCTAATTGGACAAGAATAAGCCTAGGGAGGACGAAAATAACCTAATTGATCATCCAATGACACAAACACACCTATTGGATGCACAAGATTGGTTAAAAACCCTAATTGGACAAGAATATGCCTAGGGAGGACGAAAATGACCTAAATGTTAATCCAATGACACAACTCAACTTTTTGGATGCAAAAGATTTGTTAAAAACCCTAATTGGACAAGAATAAGCCTAGGGAGGACGAAAATGACCTAATTGATCATCCAATGACACAAACACACCTATTGGATGCACAAGATTGGTTAAAAACCCTAATTGGACAAGAATATGCCTAGGGAGGACGAAAATGACCTAAATGTTAATCCAATGACACAAATGAACTTATTGGATGCACAAGATTGCTTAAAAAACCTAATTGGACAAGAATAAGCCAAGGAAGGACGAAAATGACCTAATTGATCATCCAATGACACAAATATTGGATGCACAAGATTAATCCAATCTTGTGCATCCAATAGGTGTGTTTGTGTCATTGGATGATCAATTAGGTCATTTTCGTCCTCCCTAGGCTTATTCTTGTCCAATTAGGGTTTTTAACCAATCTTGTGCATCCAATAAGTTCATTTGTGTCATTGGATGATCAATTAGGTCATTTTCGTCATCCCTAGGCTTATTCTTGTCCAACTAGGTTTTTTAACCAATCTTGTGCATCCAATATGTGTGTTTCTGTCATTGGATAATAAATTAGGTCATTTTCGTCCTCCCTAGGCATATTCTTGTCCAATTAGGGTTTTTAACCAATCTTGTGCATCCAATAGGTGTGTTTGTGTCATTGGATGATCAATTAGGTCATTTTCGTCCTCCCTAGGCTTATTCTTGTCCAATTAGGGTTTTTAACCAATCTTGTGCATCCAATAAGTTCATTTGTGTCATTGGATGATAAATTTGGTCATTTTCGTCCTCCATAGGCATATTCTTGTCCAACTAGGGTTTTAAACCAATCTTGTGCATCCAATAGGTGTGTTTGTGTCATTGGATGATCAATTAGGTCATTTTCGTCCTCCCTAGGCTTATTCTTGTCCAATTAGGGTTTTTAACCAATCTTGTGCATCCAATAGGTGTGTTTGTGTCATTGGATGATCAATTAGGTCATTTTCGTCCTCCCTAGGCTTATTCTTGTCCAATTAGGGTTTTTAACCAATCTTGTGCATCCAATGACACAAACACACCTATTGGATGCACAAGATTGGTTAAAAACCCTAATTGGACAAGAATAAGCCTAGGGAGGACGAAAATGACCTAATTGATCATCCAATGACACAAACACACCTATTGGATGCACAAGATTGGTTAAAAACCCTAATTGGACAAGAATATGCCTAGGGAGGACGAAAATGACCTAAATATTAATTCAATGACACAATCAAAGTTATTGGATGCACAAGATTGGTTCAAAACCCTAATTGGACAAGAATAAGCTTAGGGAGGACGAAAATGACCTACTTGATCATCCAATGACACAAACACACCTATTGGATGCACAAGATTGGTTAAAAACCCTAATTGGACAAGAATAAGCCTAGGGAGGACGAAAATGACCTAATTGATCATCCAATGACACAAACACACCTATTGGATGCACAAGATTGGTTAAAAACCCTAATTGGACAAGAATATGCCTAGGGAGGTCGAATATGACATAAATGTGAATCCAATGACACAAATGAACTTATTGGATGAACAAGATTGGTTAAAAACCCTAATTGGACAAGAATAAGCCTAGGGAGAATGAAAATGACCTAAATGTTAATCCAATGACACAAATCAATTTATTGGACGCACAAGATTGGTTAAAAACCCTAATTGGACAAGAATAAGCCTAGGGAGGACGAAAATGACCTAATTGATCATCCAATGACACAAACTCACCTATTGGATGAACAAGATTGGTTAAAAACCCTAATTGGATAAGAATATGCCTAGGGAGGATGAAAATAACCTAATTGATCATCCAATGACACAAACACACCTATTGGATGCACAAGATTGGTTAAAAACCCTAATTGGACAAGAATATGCTTAGGGAGGACGAATATGACCTAAATGTTAATCCAATAACACAAATGAACTTATTGGATGCACAAGATTGGTTAAAAACCCTAATTGGACAAGAATAAGCCTAGGGAGAACGAAAATGACCTAAATGTTAATCCAATGACACAACTCAACTTATTGGATGCACAAGATTGGTTAAAAACCCTAATTGGACAAGAATAAGCCTAGGGAGGACGAAAATGACACAAATGAACTTATTGGATGCACAAGATTGGTTAAAAACCCTAATTGGACAAGAATAAGCCTAGGGAGGACGAAAATGACCTAATTGATCATCCAATGACACAAACACACCTATTGGATGCACAAGATTGGTTAAAAACCCTAATTGGACAAGAATATGCCTAGGGAGGACGAAAATGACCTAAATGTTAATCCAATGACACAAATGAACTTATTGGTTGCACAAGATTGGTTAAAAACCCTAATTGGACAAGAATAAGCCTTGGGAGGATGAAAATGACCTAATTGATCATCCAATGACACAAACACACCTATTGGATGCACAAGACTGGTTAAAAACCCTAGTTGGACAAGAATATGCCTAGGAAGGACAAAAATGACCTAATTGATCATCCAATGACACAAATGAACTTATTGGATGCACAAGATTTGTTAAAAACCCTAATTGGACAAGAATAAGCCTAGGGAGGACGAAAATGACCTAATTGATCATCCAATGACACAAACACACCTATTGGATGCACAAGATTGGTTAAAAACCCTAATTGGACAAGAATATGCCTAGGGAGGACGAAAATGACCTAAATGTTAATCCAATGACACAAATGAACTTATTGGATGCACAAGATTGGTTAAAAACCCTAGTTGGACAAGAATATGCCTAGGAAGGACGAAAATGACCTAATTGATCATCCAATGACACAAATTAACTTATTGGATGCACAAGATTGGTTAAAAACCCTAATTGGACAAGAATAAGCCTAGGGAGGACGAAAATGACATCATTGATCATCCAATGACACAAACACACCTATTGGATGCACAAGATTGGTTAAAAACCCTAATTGGACAAGAATAAGCCTAGGGAGGACGAAAATGACCTAATTGATCATCCAATGACACAAACACACCTATTGGATGCACAAGATTGGTTAAAAACCCTAATTGGACAAGAATATGCCTAGGGAGGACGCAAATGGCCTAATTGATCATCCAATGACACAAACACACCTATTGGATGCACAAGATTGGTTAAAAACCCTAATTGGACAAGAATATGCCTAGGGAGGACGAAAATGACCTAAATGTTAATCCAATGACACAAATGAACTTATTGGATGCACAAGATTAGTTAAAAACCCTAATTGGACAAGAATATGCCTAGGGAGGACGAAAATGACCTAAATATTAATTCAATGACACAAACAAACTTATTGGATGCACAAGATTGGTTAAAAACCCTAATTGGACAAGAATAAACCTAGGGAGGACGAAAATGACCTAATTGATCATCCAATGACAAAAACACACCTATTGGATGCACAAGATTGGTTAAAAACCATTATTGGACAAGAATATGCCTAGGGAGGAGGAAAATGACCTAAATATTAATTCAATGACACAAACAAAGTTATTGGATGCACAAGATTGGTTAAAAACCCTAATTGGATAAGAATAAGCCTAGGGAGGACGAAAATGACCTAATTGGTCATCCAATGACACAAACACACCTATTGGATGCACAAGATTTGTTAAAAACCCTAGTTGGACAAGAATATGCCTAGGGAGGACGAAAATGACCTAATTGATCATCCAATGACACAAATGAACTTATTGGATGCACAAGATTGGTTAAAAACCATAATTGGACAAGAATATGCCTAGGGAGGAGGAAAATGACCTAATTGATCATCCAATGACACAAACACACCTATTGGATGCCCAATATTGGTTAAAAACCCTAATTGGATAAGAATAAGCCTAAGGAGGACGAAAATGACCTAATTGATAATCCAATGACACAAACACACCTATTGGAGGCACAAGATTGGTTAAAAACCCTAGTTGGACAAGAATATGCCTAGGGAGGACGAAAATGACCTAATTGATCATCCAATGACACAAATGAACTTATTGGATGCACAAGACTGGTTAAAAACCCTAATTGGACAAGAATAAGCATAGGGAGGACGAAAATGACCTAATTGATCATCCAATGACACAAACACACCTATTGGATGCACAAGATTGCTTAAAAACCCTAATTGGACAAGAATATGCCTAGGGAGGACGAAAATGACCTAAATGTTAATCAAATGACACAAATGATCTTATTGGATGCACAAGATTGGTTAAAAACCCTAATTGGACAAGAATAAGCCTAGGGGGGACGAAAATGACCTAAATGTTAATCCAATGACACAACTCAACTTATTGGATGCACAAGATTGGTTAAAAACCTTAATTGGACAAGAATAAGCCTAGGGAGGACGAAAATGACCTAAATGTTAATCCAATGACACAACTCAAGTTATTGGATGCACAAGATTGGTTAAAAACCCTAATTGGACAAGAATAAGCCTAGGGAGGACTAAAATGACCAAATTGATCATCCAATGGCAAAAAACACACCTATAGGATGCACAAGATTGGTTAAAAACCCTAATTGGACAAGAATATGCCTAGGGAGGACGAAAATGACCTAAATATTAATTCAATGAAACAAACAAACTTATTGGATGAACAAGATTGGTTAAAAACTCTAATTGGACAAGAATAAGCCTAGGGAGGACGAAAATGACCTAATTGATCATCCAATGACACAAACACACCTATTGGATGTACAAGATTGGTTAAAAACCCTAATTGGACAAGAATATGCCTAGGGAGGACGAAAATGTCCTAATTGATCATCCAATGACACAAACACACCTATTGGATGCACAAGATTGGTTAAAAACCCTAATTGGACAAGAATATGCCTAGGGAGGACGAAAATGGCCTAAATATTAATTCAATGACATAAACAAACTTATTGGAGGCACAACATTGGTTAAAAACCCTAATTGGACAAGAATAAGCCTAGGGAGGACGAAAATGACCTAATTGATCATCCAATGATACAAACACAGCTATTGGAAGCACAAGATTGGTTAAAAACCCTAATTAGACAAGAATATGCCTAGGAAGGACGAAAATGACCTAAATGTTAATCCAATGACACAAATGAACTTATTGGATGCACAAGATTGGTTAAAAACCCTAATTGGACAAGAATATGCCTAGGGAGGACGAAAATGTCCTAATTGATCATCCAATGACACAAACACACCTATTGGATGCACAAGATTGGTTAAAAACCCTAATTGGACAAGAATATGCCTAGGGAGGACGAAAATGGCCTAAAAATTAATTCAATGACATAAACAAACTTATTGGAGGCACAAGATTGGTTAAAAACCCTAATTGGACAAGAATAAGCCTAGGGAGGACGAAAATGACCTAATTGATCATCCAATGACACAAACACACCTATTGGAAGCACAAGATTGGTTAAAATTCCTAATTAGACAAGAATATGCCTAGGAAGGACGAAAATGACCTAAATGTTAATCCAATGACACAAATAAACTTATTGGATGCACAAGATTGGTTAAAAACCTTAATTGGACAAGAATAAGCCTAGGGAGGACGAAAACGACCTAATTGATCATCGAATGACACAAACACACCAATTGGATGCACAAGATTGGTTAAAAACCCTAATTGCACAAGAATATGCCTAGGGAGGATGAAAATGACCTAAATATTAATTTAATGACACAAATGAACTTATTGGATGCACAAGATTGGTTAAAAACCCTAATTGGACAAAAATAAGCTTAGGGAGGACGAAAATGACCTAATTGATCATCCAATGACACAAACACACCTATTGGATGCACAAGATTGGTTAAAAACCCTAATTGGACAAGAATAAGCCCAGGGAGGACGAAAATGACCTAATTGATCATCCAATGACACAAACACACCTATTGGATGCACAATATTGGTTAAAAACCCTAATTGGACAAGAATAAGCCTAAGGAGGACGAAAATGACCTAATTGATCATCCAATGACACAAACACACCTATTGGATGCACAAGATTGGTTAAAAACCATAGTTGGACAAGAATATGCCTAGGGAGGACGAAAATGACCTAATTGATCATCCAATGACACAAATGAACTTATTGGATGCACAAGATTGGTTAAAAATCCTAATTGGACAAGAATAAGCCTAGGGAGGACGAAAATGACCTAATTGATCATCCAATGACACAAACACACCTATTGGATGCACAAGATTGGTTAAAAACCCTAATTGGACAAGAATATGCCGAGGGAGGACGAAAATGACCTAAATGTTAATCCAATGACACAAATGAACTTATTGGATGCACAAGATTGGTTAAAAACCCTAATTGGACAAGAATAAGCCTTCGGAGGACGAAAATGATCTAATTGATCATCCAATGACACAAACACACCTATTGGATGCAAAAGACTGGTTAAAAACCCTAATTGGACAAGAATATGCCTAGGAAGGACGAAAATGACCTAATTGATCATCCAATGACACAAACACACCTATTGGATGCACAAGATTGGTTAAAAACCCTAATTGGACAAGAATAAGCCTAGGGAGGACGAAAATGACCTAATTGATCATCCAATGACACAAACACACCTATTGGAAGCACAAGATTGGTTAAAAACCCTAATTGGACAAGAATATGCCTAGGGAGGACGAAAATGACCTAAATGTTAATCCGATGACACAAATGAACTTATTGGATGCACAAGATTGGTTAAAAACCCTAATTGGACAAGAATAAGCCTAGGGTGGACGAAAATGACCTAATTGATCATCCAATGACACAAACTCACCTATTGGATGCCCAAGATTGGTTAAAACCCCTAATTGGACAAGAATATGCCTAGGGAGGACGAAAATGACCTAAATGTTAATCCAATGACACAAATAAACTTATTGGATGCACAAGATTGGTTAAAAACCCTAATTGGACAAGAATAAGCCTAGGGAGGACGAAAATTACCTAATTGATCATCCAATGACACAAACACACCTATTGGATGCACAAGATTGGTTAAAAACCCTAATTGGACAAGAATATGCCTAGGGAGGACGAAAATGACCTAAATGTTAATCCAATGACACAAATGAACTTATTGGATGCACAAGATTGGTTAAAAACCCTAATTGGACAAGAATAAGCCTAGGGAGGACGAAAACGACCTAATTGATCATCCAATGACACAAACAAACCTATTGGATGACCAAGATTGGTTAAAAACCCTAATTGGACAAGAATATGCCTAGGGAGGAGGAAAATTACCTAAATATTAATTCAATGACACAAACAAAGTTATTGGATGCACAAGACTAGTTAAAAACCCTAATTGGACAAGAATAAGCCTAGGGAGGACGAAAATGACCTAATTGATCATCCAATGACACAAACACACCTATTGGATGCACAAGATTGGTTAAAAACCCTAATTAGTCAAGAATATGCCTAGGGAGGACGAAAATGACCTAAATGTTAATCCAATGACACAAATGAACTTATTGGATGCACAAGATTGGTTAAAAACCCTAATTGGACAAGAATAAGCCTAGGGAGGACGAAAATGACCTAATTGATCATCCAATGACACAAACACACCTATTGGAAGCACAAGATTGGTTAAAAACCCTAATTGGACAAGAATATGCCTACGGAGGACGAAAATGACCAAAATGTTAATCCAATGACACAAATGAACGTATTGGATGCACAAGATTGGTTAAAAACCCTAATTGGACAAGAATAAGCCTAGGGAGGACGAAAATGACCTAATTGATCATCCAATGATACAAACACACCTATTGGTTGCACAAGATTGGTTAAAAATCCTAATTGGACAAGAATATGCCAAGGGAGGACGAAAATGACCTAAATGTTAATCCAATGACACAAATGAACTTATTGGATGCACAAGATTGGTTAAAAACCCTAATTGGACAAGAATAAGCCTAGGGAGGACGAAAATGACCTAAATGTTAACCGAATGACACAACTCAACTTATTGGATGCACACGATTGGTTAAAAACCCTAATTGGACAAGAATAAGCCTAGGGAGGACGAAAATGACCTAATTGATCATCCAATGACACAAACACACCTATTGGATGCACAAGATTGGTTAAAAACCCTAATTGGACAAGAATATGCCTAGGGAGGACGAAAATGACCTAAATATTAATTCAATGAAACAAACAAACTTATTGGATGCACAAGATTGGTTAAAAACCCTAATTGGAGAAGAATAAGCCTAGGGAGGACGAAAATGACCTAATTGATCATCCAATGACACAGACACACCTATTGGAAGCACAAGATTGATAAAAAACCCTAATTGGACAAGAATATGCCTAGGGAGGACGAAAATGACCTAAATGTTAATCCAATGACACAAATGAACTTATTGGATGCACAAGATTGGTTAAAAACCCTAATTGGACAAGAATAAGCCTAGGGAGGACGAAAATGACCTATATGTTAATCCAATGACACAACTCAACTTATTGGATGCACAAGATTGGTTAAAAACCCTAATTGGACAAGAATAAGCATAGGGAGGACGGAAATGACCTAATTGATCATCCAATGACACAAACACACCTATTGGATGCACAAGATTTGTTAAAAACCCTAATTGGAAAAGAATATGCCTAGGAAGGACGAAAATGACCTAATTGATCATTCAATGACACAAACACACCTATTCGATGCACAAGATTGGTTAAAAACCCTAATTGGACAAGAATAAGCCTAAGGAGGACGAAAATGACCTAAATGTGAATCCAATGACACAACTCAACTTATTGGATGCACAAGATTGGTTAAAAACCCTAATTGGACAAGAATAAGCCTAGGGAGGACGAAAATGACCTAAATGTTAATCCAATGACACAAACACACCTATTGGATGCACAAGATTGGTTAAAAACCCTAATTGGACAAGAATAAGCCTAGGGAGGACGAAAATGACCTAATTGATCATCCAATGACACAAACACACCTATTGGATGCACAAGATTGGTTAAAAACCCTAATTGGACAAGAATAAGCCTAGGGAGGACGAAAATGACCTAATTGATCATCCAATGACACAAACACACCTATTGGATGCACAAGATTGGTTTAAAACCCTAGTTGGACAAGAATATGCCTATGGAGGACGAAAATGACCAAATTTATCATCCAATGACACAAATGAACTTATTGGATGCACAAGATTGGTTAAAAACCCTAATTGGACAAGAATAAGCCTAGGGAGGACGAAAATGACCTAATTGATCATCCAATGACACAAACACACCTATTGGATGCACAAGATTGGTTAAAAACCCTAGTTGGACAAGAATATGCCTAGGGAGGACGAAAATGACCTAATTGATCATCCAATGACACAAAGAAACTTATAGGATGCACAAGATTGATTAAAAACCCTAATTGGACAAGAATAAGCCTAGGGAGGACGAAAATGACCTAATTGATCAACCAATGACACAAACACACCTATTGGATGCACAAGATTGGTTAAAAACCCTAATTGGACAAGAATATGCCTAGGGAGGACGAATATGACCTAAATGTTAATCCAATAACACAAATGAACTTATTGGATGCACAAGATTGGTTAAAAACCCTAATTGGACATGAATAAGCCTAGGGAGAACGAAAATGATCTAAATGTTAATCCAATGACACAACTCAACTTATTGGATGCACAAGATTGGTTAAAAACCCTAATTGGACAAGAATAAGCCTAGGGAGGACGAAAATGACCTAATTGATCATCCAATGACACAAACACACCTATTGGATGCACAAGATTGGTTAAAAACCCTAATTGGACAAGAATAAGCCTAGGGAGGACGAAAATGACCTAATTGATCATCCAATGACACAAACACACCTATTGGATGCACAAGATTGGTTAAAAACCCTAATTGGACAAGAATATGTCTAGGGAGGACGAAAATGACCTAAATATTAATTCAATGACACAAACAAACTTATCGGATGCACAAGATTAGTTAAAAACCATAATTGGACAAGAATAAGCCTAGGGAGGACGAAAATGACCTAATTGATCATCCAATGACACAAACACACCTATTGGATGCACAAGATTGGTTAAAAACCCTAATTGGACAAGAATAAGCCTAGGGAGGACGAAAATGACCTAATTGATCATCCAATGACACAAACACACCTATTGGATGCACAAGATTGGTTAAAAACCCTAATTTGACTAGAATAAGCCTAGGGAGGACGAAAATGACCTAATTGATCATCCATTGCCACAAACACACCTAATGGATGCACAAGATTGGTTAAAAACGCTAATTGGACAAGAATATGCCTAGGGAGGACGAAAATGACCTAATTGGTCATCCAATGACACAAACACACCTATTGGATGCACAAGATTGGTTAAAAACCCTAATTGGACAAGAATAAGCCTAGGGAGGACGAAAATAACCTAATTGATCATCCAATGACACAAACACACCTATTGGATGCACAAGATTGGTTAAAAACCCTAATTGGACAAGAATATGCCTAGGGAGGACGAAAATGACCTAAATGTTAATCCAATGACACAAATGAACTTATTGGATGCACAAGATTGGTTAAAAACCCTAATTGGACAAGAATAAGCCTAGGGAGGATGAAAATGACCTAATTGATCATCCAATGACACAAACACACCTATTGGATGCACAAGACTGGTTAAAAACCCTAATTGGACCAGAATATGCCTAGGGAGGACGAAAATGACCTAAATATTAATTCAATGACATAAACAAACTTATTGGATGCACAAGATTGGTTAAAAACCCTAATTGGACAAGAATAAGCCTCGGGAGGACGAAAATGACCTAATTGATCATCCAATGACACAAACACACCTATTGGATGCACAAGATTGGTTAAAAACCCTAATTGGACAAGAATAAGCCTAGGGAGGACGAAAATGACCTAATTGATCATCCAATGACACAAACACACCTATTGGATGCACAAGATTGGGTTAATACCCTAGTTGGACAAGAATATGCCTAGGCAGGGCGAAAATGACCTAATTAATCATCCAATGACACAAATGAACTTATTGGATGCACAAGATTGGTTAAAAACCCTAATTGGACAAGAATAAGCCTAGGGAGGACGAAAATGACCTAATTGATCATCCAATGACACAAACACACCTATTGGATGCACAAGATTGGTTAAAAACCCTAATTGGACAAGATGATGCCTAGGGAGGACGAAAATGAACTAAATATTAATTCAATGACACAAACAAACTTATTGGATGCACAAGATTGGTTAAAAACCCTAATTGGACAAGAATAAGCCTAGGGAGGACGAAAATGAGCAAATTGATCATCCAATGACACAAACACACCTATTGGATGCACAAGATTGGTTAAAAACCCTAATTGGACAAGAATAAGCCTAGGGAGGACGAAAATGACCTAATTGATCATCCAATGACACAAACACACCTATTGGATGCACAAGATTGGTTAAAAACCCTAATTGGACAAGAATAAGCCTAGGGAGGACGAAAATGACCTAATTGATCATCCAATGACACAAACACACCTATTGGATGCACAAGATTGGTTAAAAACCCTAATTGGACAAGAATAAGCCTAGGGAGGACGAAAATGACCTAATTGATCATCCAATGACACAAACACACCTATTGGATGCATAAGATTGGTTAAAAACCCTAATTGGACAAGAATAAGCTTAGGGAGGACGAAAAATGACCTAATTGATCATCCAATGACACAAACACACCTATTGGATGCACAAGATTGGTTAAAAACCCTAATTGGACAAGAATAAGCCTAGGGAGGACGAAAATGACCTAATTGATCATCCAATGACACAAACACACCTATTGGATGCACAAGATTGGTTAGAAACCCTAATTGGACAAGAATAAGCCTAGGGAGGACAAAAATGAACTAATTGATCATCCAATGACACAAACACACCTATTGGATGCACAAGATTGGTTAAAAACCCTAATTGGACAAGAATAAGCCTAGGGAGGACGAAAATGACCTAATTGATCATCCAATGACACAAACACACCTATTGGATGCACAAGATTGGTTAAAAACCCTAATTGGACAAGAATAAGCCTAGGGAGGACGAAAATGACCTAATTGATCATCCAATGACACAAACACACCTATTGGATGCACAAGATGTGTTAAAAACCCTAATTGGACAAGAATAAGCCTAGGGAGGACAAAAATGACCTAATTGATCATCCAATGACACAAACACACCTATTGGATGCACAAGATTGGTTAAAAACCCTAATTGGACAAGAATATGCATAGGGAGGACGAAAATGACCTAATTGATCATCCAATGACACAAATGAACTTATTGGATGCACAAGATTGGTTAAAAACCCTAATTGGACAAGAATAATCCTAGGGAGGACGAAAATGACCTAATTGATCATCCAATGACACAAACACACCTATTGGAAGCACAAGATTGGTTAAAAACCCTAATTGGACAAGAATATGCCTAGGGAGGACGAAAATGACCTAAATGATAATCCAATGACACAAATGAACTTATTGGATGCACAAGATTGGTTAAAAACCCTAATTGGACAAGAATAAGCCTTGGGAAGACAAAAATGACCTAATTGATCATCCAATGACACAAACACACCTATTGGATGCACAAGACTGGTTAAAAACCCTAATTGGACAAGAATATGCCTAGGAAGTACGAAAATGACCTAATTGATCTTCCAATGACACAAACACACTTATTGGATGCACAAGATTGGTTAAAAACCCTAATTGGACAAGAATAAGCCTAGGGAGGACGAAAATGACCTAATTGATCATCCAATGACACAAACACACCTATTGGATGCACAAGATTGGTTAAAAACCATAATTGGATAAGAATAAGCCTACGGAGGACGAAAATGACCTAATTGATCATCCAATGACACAAACACACCTATTGGATGCACAAGATTGGTTAAAAACCCTAATTGGACAAGAATATGCCTAGGGAGGGCGAAAATAACCTAAATGTAAATCCAATTACACAAATGAACTTATTGGATGCACAAGATTGGTTAAAAACCCTAATTGGACAAGAATAAGCCTTGGTAGGACGAAAATGACCTAATTGATCATCCAAAGACACAAACACACCTATTGGATGCACAAGACTGGTTCAAAACCCTAATTGGACAAGAATATGCCAAGGAAGGACGAAAATGACCTAATTGATCATCCAATGACACAAACACACTTATTGGAAGCACAAGATTGGTTAAAAACCCTAATTAGACAAGAATATGCCTAGGAAGGACGAAAATGACCTAAATGTTAACCCAATGACACAAA
>JBBPBR010001060.1:0-24054 GCA_037974775.1 Cicer pinnatifidum
AAAATGACCTAATTGATCATCCAATGACACAAACACACCTATTGGATGCACAAGATTGGTTAAAAACCCTAATTGGACAAGAATAAGCCTAGGGAGGACGAAAATGACCTAAATGTTAATCCAAGGACACAACTCAACTTATTGGATGCACAAGATTGGTTAAAAACCCTAATTGGACAAGAATAAGCCTAGGGAGGACGAAAATGACCTAATTGATCATCCAATGACACAAATGAACTTATTGGATGCACAAGATTAGTTAAAAACCCTAACTGGACAATAATAAGCCTAAGGAGGACGAAAATAACCTAATTGATCATCCAATGACACAAACACACCTATTGGATGCACAAGATTGGTCTAAAACTCTAATTGGACAAGAATATGCCTAGAGAGGACGAAAATGACCAAAATGTTAATCCAATGACACAAATGAACTTATCGGATGCACAAGATTGGTTAAAAACCCTAATTGGACAAGAATAAGCCTAGGGAGGACGAAAATGACCTAAATGTTAATTCAAGGACACAACTCAACTTATTGGATGCACAAGATTGGTTAAAAACCCTAATTGGACAAGAATAAGCCTAGGGAGGACGAAAATGACCTAATTGATCATCCAATGACACAAACACACCTATTGGATGCACAAGATTGGTTAAAAACTCTAATTGGACAAGAATATGCCTAGGGAGGACGAAAATGACCTAATTGATCATCCAATGACACAAACACACCTATTGGATGCACAAGATCAGTTAAAAACCCTAATTGGACAAGAATAAGCCTAGGGAGGACGAAAATGACCTAATTGATCATCCAATGACACAAACACACCTATTTTATGCACAAGATTGGTTAAAAACCCTAAATGGACAAGAATAAGCCTAGGGAGGACGAAAATGACCTAAATGTTAATCCAATGACACAACTCAACTTATTGGATGCACAAGATTGGTTAAAAACCCTAATTGGACAAGAATAAGCCTAGGGAGGACGAAAATGACCTAATTGATCATCCAATGACACATACACACCTATTGGATGCACAAGATTGGTTAAAAACCCTAAATGGACAAGAATATGCCTAAGGAGGACGAAAATGACCTAAATATTAATTCAATGAAACAAACAAACTTATTGGATGCACAAGATTGGTTAAAAACCCTAATTGGACAAGAATAAGCCTAGGGAGGACGAAAATGACCTAATTGATCATCCAATGACACAAACACACCTATTGGATGCACAAGATTGGTTAAAAACCCTAATTGGACAAGAATATGCCTAGGGAGGACGTAAATTACCTAATTGATCATTCAATGACACAAACAAACTTATTGGATGCACAAGATTGGTTAAAAACCCTAATTGGACAAGAATAAGCCTAGGGAGGACGAAAATGACCTAAATGTTAATCCAATGACACAACTCAACTTATTGGATACACAAGATTGGTTAAAAACCCTAATTGGGCAAAAATAAGCCTAGGGAGGACCAAAATGACCTAATAGATCATCCAATGACACAACACACCTATTGGATCCACAAGATTGGTTAAAAACTCTAATTGGACAAGAATAAGCCTAGGGAGGACGAAAATGACCTAATTGATCATCCAATGACACAAACACACCTATTGGATGCACAAGATTGGTTAAAAACTCTAATTGGACAAGAATATGCCTAGGGAGGACGAAAATGACCTAATTGATCATCCAATGACACAAACACACCTATTGGATGCACAAGATTGGTTAAAAACCCTAATTGGACAAGAATATGCCTAGGGAGGACGAAAATGACCTAAATATTAATTCAATGACACAAACAAACTTATTTGAGGCACAAGATTGGTTAAAAACCCTAATTGGACTAAAATAAGCCTAGGGAGGACGAAAATGACCTAATTGATCATCCAATGACACAAACACACCTATTGGATGCACAAGATTGGTTAAAAACCCTAATTGGACAAGAATAAGCCTAGGGAGGACGAAAATGACCTAATTGATCATCCAATGACACAAACACACCTATTGGATGCACAAGACTGGTTAAAGACCCTAATTGGACAAGAATATGCCTAGGAAGGACGAAAATGACCTAATTGATCATCCGATGACACAAACACACTTATTGGAAGCACAAGATTGGTTAAAAACCCTAATTGGACAAGAATAAGCCTAGGGAGTACGAAAATGACCTAATTGATCATCCAATGACACAAACACACCTATTGGATGCACTAGTTTGGTTAAAAACCCTAATTGGACAAGAATAAGCCTATGGAGAACGAAAATTACCTAATTGATCATCCAATGACACAAACACACCTATTGGATGCACAAGATTGGTTAAAAACTCTAATTGGACAAGAATAAGCCGAAGGAGGACGAAAATGACCTAATTGATCATCCAATGACACAAACACACCTATTGGATGCACAAGATTGGTTAAAAACCCTAATTGGACAAGAATATGCCTAGGGAGGACGAAAATGACCTAAATGTTAATCTAATGACACAAATGAACTTATTAGATGTACAAGATTGGTTAAAAACCCTAATTGGACAAGAATAAGCCTAGGGAGGACGAAAATGACCTAATTGATCATCCAATGACACAAACACACCTATTGGATGCACAAGATTGGTTAAAAACCCTAATTGGACAAGAATATGCCTAGGGAGGACGAAAATGACCTAAATGTTAATCCAATGACACAAATGAACTTATTGGATGTACAAGATTAGTTAAAAACCCTAATTGGACAAGAATAAGCCTAGGGAGGACGAAAATGACCTAATTGATCATCCAATGACACAAACACACCTATTGGATACACAAGATTGGTGAAAAACCCTAATTGGACAAGAATAAGCCTAGGGAGGACGAAAATGACCTAATTGATCATCCAATGACACAAACACACCTATTGGATGCACAAGATTGGTTAAAAACCCTAATTGGACAAGAATAAGCCTAGGGAGGACGAAAATGACCTAATTGATCATCCAATGACACAAACACACCTATTGGATGCACAAGATTGGTTAAAAACCCTAATTGGACAAGAATAAGCCTAGGGAGGACGAAAATGACCTAATTGATCATCCAATGACACAAACACATCTATTGGAAGCACAAGATTGGTTAGAAACCCTAGTTGGACAAGAATATGCCTAGGGAGGACGAAAATGACCTAATTGATCATCCAATGACACAAATGAACTTATTGGATGCACAAGATTGCTTAAAAACCCTAATTGGACAAAAATAAGCATAGAAAGGACGAAAATGACCTAATTGATCATCCAATGACACAAACACACCTATTGGATGCACAAGATTGGTTAAAAACCCTAATTGGACAAGAATAAGCCTAGGGAGGACGAAAATGACCTAATTGATCATCCAATGACACAAACACACCTATTGGATGCACAAGATTGGTTAAAAACCCTAATTGGACAAGAATAAGCCTAGGGAGGACGAAAATGACCTAATTGATCATCCAATGACACAAACACACCTATTGGATGCACAAGATTGGTTAAAAACCCTAATTGGACAAGAATAAGCCTAGGGAGGACGAAAATGACCTAATTGATCATCCAATGACACAAACACACCTATTGGATGCACAAGATTGGTTAAAAACCCTAATTGGACAAGAATAAGCCTAGGGAGAATGAAAATGACCTTAATGTTAATCCAATGACACAACTCAACTTATTGGATGCACAAGATTGGTTAAAAACCCTAATTGGACAAGAATAAGCCTAGGGAGGACGAAAATGACCTAATTGATCATCCAATGACACAAACACACCTATTGGATGCACAAGATTGGTTAAAAACCCTAATTGGACAAGAATAAGCCTAGGGAGGACGAAAATGACCTAATTGATCATCCAATGACACAAACACACCTATTAGATGCACAAGATTGGTTAAAAACCCTAATTGGACAAGAATATGCCTAGGGATGACGAAAATGACCTAAATATTAATTCAATGACACAAACAAAGTTAATGGATGCACAAGATTGGTTAAAAACCTTAATTGGACAAGAATAAGCCTAGGGAGGACGTAAATGACCTAATTGATCATCCAATGTCCCAAACAAACCTATTGGATGCACAAGATTGGTTAAAAACCCTAATTGGACAAGAATAAGCCTAGGGAGGACGAAAAAGACCTAATTGATCATCCAATGACACAAACACACCTATTGGATGCACAAGATTGGTTAAAAACCCTAATTGGACAAGAATAAGCCTAGGGAGGACGAAAACGACCTAATTGATCATCTATTGCCACAAACACACCTATTGGATGCACAAGATTGGTTAAACACCTATTGGTTGCACAAGATTGGTTAAAAACCCTAATTGGACAAGAATAAGCCTAGGGAGGACGAAAATAATCTAATTGATCATCCAATGACACATACACACCTATTGGATGCACAAGATTGGTTAAAAACCCTAATTGGACAAGAATATGCCTAGGGAGGACGAAAATGACCTAAATGTTAATCCAATGACACAAATAAATTTATTGGATGCACTAGATTGGTTAGAAACCCTAATTGGACAAGAATAAGCCTAGGGAGGACGAAAATGACCTAATTGATCATCCAATGACACAAACACACCTATTGGATGCACAAGATTGGTTAAAAACCCTAATTGGACAAGAATAAGCCTAGGGAGGACGAAAACGACCTAATTGATCATCTATTGCCACAAACACACCTATTGGATGCACAAGATTGGTTAAACACCTATTGGTTGCACAAGATTGGTTAAAAACCCTAATTGGACAAGAATAAGCCTAGGGAGGACGAAAATAATCTAATTGATCATCCAATGACACATACACACCTATTGGACGCACAAGATTGGTTAAAAACCCTAATTGGACAAGAATATGCCTAGGGAAGACGAAAATGACCTAAATATTAATTCAATGACACAAACAAACTTATCGGATGCACAAGATTGGCTAAAAACCCTAATTGGACAAGAATAAGCCTAGGGAGGACGAAAATGACCTAATTGATCATCCAATGACACAAACACACCTATAGGATGCAGAAGATTGGTTAAAAACCCTAACTAGACAAGAATATGCCTAGGGAAGACGAAAATGACCTAAATATTAATTCAATGACACAAACAAACTGATCGGATGCACAAGATTGGTTAAAAACCCTAATTGGACAAGAATAAGCCTAGGGAGGACGAAAATGACCGAATTGATCATCCAATGACGCAAACACACCTATTAGATGCACAAGATTGGTTAAAAACCCTAATTGGACAAGAATAAGCCTAGGGAGGACGAAAATGACCTAATTGATCATCCAATGACACAAACACACCTATTGGATGCACAAGATTGGTTAAAAACCCTAATTGGACAAGAATATGCCTAGGGAGGACGAAAATGACCTAATTGATCATCCAATGACACAAACAAACCTATTGGATGAACAAGATTGGTTAAAAACCCTAATTGGACAAGAATATGCCTAGGGAAGACGAAAATGACCTAAATATTAATTCAATGACACAAACAAACTTATCGGATGCACAAGATTGGTTAAAAACCCTAATTGGACAAGAATAAGCCTAGGGAGGACGAAAATGACCTAATTGACCATCCAATGACACAAACACACCTATTGGATGCACAAGATTGGTTAAAAACCCTAATTGGACAAGAATAAGCCTAGGGAGGACGAAAACGACCTAATTGATAATCTATTGCCACAAACACACCTATTGGATGCACAAGATTGGTTAAACACCTATTGGTTGCACAAGATTGGTTAAAAACCCTAATTGGACAAGAATAAGCCTAGGGAGGACGAAAATGACCTAATTGATCATCCAATGACACAAACACACCTATTGGATGCACAAGATTGGTTAAAAACCCTAATTGGACAAGAATATGCCTAGGGAAGACGAAAATGACCTAAATATCAATTCAATGACACAAACAAACTTATCGGATGCACAAGATTGGTTAAAAACCCTAATTGGACAAGAATAAGCCTAGGGAGGACGAAAATGACCTAATTGATCATCCAATGACACAAACACACCTATTGGATGCACAAGATTGGTTAAAAACCCTAATTGGACAAGAATAAGCCTAGGGAGGACGAAAACGACCTAATTGATCATCTATTGCCACAAACACACCTATTGGAAGCACAAGATTGGTTAAACACCTATTGGTTGCACAAGATTGGTTAAAAACCCTAATTGGACAAGAATAAGCCTAGGGAGGACGAAAATAATCTAATTGATCATCCAATGACACATACACACCTATTGGATGCACAAGATTGGTTAAAAACCCTAATTGGACAAGAATATGCCTAGGGAAGACGAAAATGACCTAAATATTAATTCAATGACACAAACAAACTTTTCGGATGCACAAGATTGGCTAAAAACCCTAATTGGACAAGAATAAGCCTAGGGAGGACGAAAATGACCTAATTGATCATCCAATGACACAAACACACCTATTGGATGCACAAGATTGGTTAAAAACCCTAATTGGACAAGAATATGCCTAGGGAAGACGAAAATGACCTAAATATTAATTCAATGACACAAACAAGCTTATCGGATGCACAAGATTGGTTAATAACCCTAATTGGACAAGAATAAGCCTAGGGAGGACGAAAATGACCTAATTGATCATCCAATGACACAAACACACCTATTAGATGCACAAGATTGGTTAAAAACCCTAATTGGACAAGAATAAGCCTAGGGAGGACGAAAATGACCTAATTGATCATCCAATGACACAAACACACCTATTGGATGCACAAGATTGGTTAAAAACCCTAATTGGACAAGAATATACTTAGGGAGGACGTAAATGACCTAATTGATCATCCAATGACACAAACACACCTATTGGATGCACAAGATTGGTTAAAAACCCTAATTGGACAAGAATAAGCCTAGGGAGGACGAAAATGACCTAATTGATCATCCAATGACACAAACACACCTATTGGATGCACAAGATTGGTTAAAAACCCAAGTTGGACAAGAATATGCCTAGGGAGGACGAAAATGACCTAATTGATCATCCAATGACACAAAGGAACTTATTGGATGCACAAGATTGGTTAAAAACCCTAATTGGACAAGAATAAGCCTAGGGAGGACGAAAATGACCTAATTGATCATCCAATGACACAAACACACCTATTGGATGCACAAGATTGGTTAAAAACCCTAAGTGGACAAGAATAAGCCTAGGGAGGACGAAAATGACTTAAATGTTAATCCAATGACAAAACTCAACTTATTGGATGCACAAGATTGGTTAAAAACCCTAATTGGACAAGAATAAGCCTAGGGAGGACGAAAATGACCTAATTGATCATCCAATGACACAAACACACCTATTGGATGCACAAGATTGGTTAAAAACCCTAATTGGACAAGAATAAGCCTAGGGAGGACGAAAATGACCTAATTGATCATCCAATGACACAAACACACCTATTGGATGCACAAGATTGGTTAAAAACCCTAATTGGACAAGAATAAGCCTAGGGAGGACGAAAATGACCTAATTGATCATCCATTGCCACAAACACACCTATGGGATGCACAAGATTGGTTAAAAACCCTAATTGGACAAGAATATGCCTTGGGAGGACGAAAATGACCTAATTGGTCATCCAATGACACAAACACACCTATTGGATGCAAAAGATTGGTTAAAAACCCTAATTGGACAAGAATAAGCCTAGGGAGGACGAAAATGACCTAATTGATCATCCAATGACACAAACACACCTATTGGATGCACAAGATTGGTTAAAAACCCTAATTGGACAAGAATAAGCCTAGGGAGGACGAAAATGACCTAATTGATCATCCAATGACACAAACACACCTATTGGATGCACAAGATTGGTTAAAAACCCTAATTGGACAAGAATAAGCCTAGGGAGGACGAAAATGACGTAATTGATCATCCAATGACACAAACACACATATTGGACGCACAAGATTGGTTAAAAACCCTAATTGGACAAGAATAAGCCTAGGGAGGACGAAAATGACCTAATTGATCATCCAATGACACAAACACACCTATTGGATGCACAAGATTGGTTAAAAACCCTAATTGGACAAGATGATGCCTAGGGAGGACGAAAATGAACTAAATATTAATTCAATGACACAAACAAACTTATTGGATGCACAAGATTGGTTAAAAACCCTAATTGGACAAGAATAAGCCTAGGGAGGACGAAAATGAGCAAATTGATCATCCAATGACACAAACACACCTATTGGATGCACAAGATTGGTTAAAAACCCTAATTGGACAAGAATAAGCCTAGGGAGGACGAAAATGACCTAATTGATCATCCAATGACACAAACACACCTATTGGATGCACAAGATTGGTTAAAAACCCTAATTGGACAAGAATAAGCCTAGGGAGGACGAAAATGACCTAATTGATCATCCAATGACACAAACACACCTATTGGATGCACAAGATTGGTTAAAAACCCTAATTGGACAAGAATATGCCTAGGGAGGACGAAAATGACCTAATTGATCATCCAATGACACAAACAAACATATTGGATGAACAAGATTGGTTAAAAACCCTAATTGGACAAGAATATGCCTAGGGAAGACGAAAATGACCTAAATATTAATTCAATGACACAAACAAACTTATCGGATGCACAAAATTGGTTAAAAACCCTAATTGGACAAGAATAAGCCTAGGAAGGACGAAAATGACCTAATTGATCATCCAATGACAAAAACACACCTATTAGATGCACAAGATTGGTTAAAAACCCTAATTGGACAAGAATAAGCCTAGGGAGGACGAAAATGACCTAATTGATCATCCAATGACACAAACACACCTATTGGATGCACAAGATTGGTTAAAAACCCTAATTGGACAAGAATATGCCTAGGGAGGACGAAAATGACCTAATTGATCATCCAATGACACAAACAAACATATTGGATGAACAAGATTGGTTAAAAACCCTAATTGGACAAGAATAAGCCTAGGGAGGACGAAAATGACCTAATTGATTATCCAATGACACAAACACACCTATTTGATGCACAAGATTGGTTAAAAACCCTAATTGGACAAGAATATGCCTAGGGAGGACGAAAATGACCTAAATATTAATTCAATGACACAAACAAACTTATCGGATGCCCAAGATTGGTTAAAAACCCTAATTGGACAAGAATAAGCCTAGGGAGGACGAAAATGACCTAATTGATCATCCAATGACACAAACACACCTATTGGATGCACAAGATTGGTTAAAAACCCTAATTGGACAAGAATATGCCTAGGGAGGACGAAAATGACCTAATTGATCATCCAATGACTCAAACACGCCTATTGGAAGCACAAGATTGGTTAAAAACCCTAATTGGACAAGAATATGCCTAGGGAGGACGAAAATGACCTAATTGATCATCCAATGACACAAACACAGCTATTGGATGCACAAGATTGGATAAAAACCCTAATTGGACAAGAATATGCCTAGGGAGGACGAAAATGACCTAATTGATCATCCAATGACACAAACACACCTATTGGATGCACAAGATCGGTTAAAAACCCTAATTGGACAAGAATAAGCCTAGGGAGGACGAAAATGACCTAATTGATCATCCAATGACACAAACACACCTATTGGATGCACAAGATTGGTTAAAAACCCTAATTGGACAAGAATATGCCTAGGGAGGACGAAAATGACCTAAATATTAATTCAATGACACAAACAAACTTATTGGATGCACAAGATTGGTTAAAACTCCTAATTGGACAAGAATAAGCCTAGGGAGGACGAAAATGACCTAAATGTTAATCCAATGACACAAATGAACTTATTGGATGCACAAGATTGGTTAAAAAGCGTAATTGGACAAGAATATGCCTAGGCAGGACGAAAATGACCTAAATATTAATTCAATGACACAAACAAACTTATTGGATGCACAAGATTGGTTAAAACTCCTAATTGGACAAGAATAGGCCTAGGGAAGACGAAAATGACCTAAATGTTAATCCAATGACACAACCCAACTTATTGGATGCACAAGATTGGTTAAAAACCCTAATTGGGCAAGAATAAGCCTAGGGAGGACGAAAATGACCAAATTGATCATCCAATGACACAAACACACCTATTGGATGTACAAAATTGGTTAAAAACCCTAATTTGACAAGAATATGCCTAGGGAGGACGAAAATGACCTAGTTGATCATCCAATGCCACAAACACACCTATTGGTTGCACAAGATTGGTTAAAAACCCTAATTGGACAAGAATATACCTAGGGAGGACGAAAATGACCTAAATGTTAATCCAATGACACAACTCAACTTATTGGATGCACAAGAATGGTTAAAAACCCTAATTGGACAAGAATAAGGCTAGGGAGGACGAAAATGACCAAATTGATCATCCAATGACACAAACACACCTATTGGATGCACAAGATTGGTTAAAAATCCTAATTTGACAAGAACAAGCCTAGGGAGGACGAAAATGATCTAATTGATCATCCAATGACACAAACACACCTATTGGATGCACAAGATTGTTTAAAAACCCTAATTGGACAAGAATATGCCTAGGGAGGACGAAAATGACCTAAATATTAATTCAATGACACAAACAAAGTTATTGGATGCACAAGATTGGTTAAAAACCCTAATTGGACAAGAATAAGCCTAGGGAGGACGTAAATGACCTAATTGATCATCCAATGACACAAACACGCCTATTGGATGCACAAGATTGGTTAAAAACCCTAATTGGACAAGAATATGCCTAGGTAGGACGAAAATGACCTAAATATTAATTCAATGACACAAACAAACTTATCGGATGCACAAGATTGGTTAAAAACCCTAATTGGACAAGAATAAGCCTAGGGAGGACGAAAATGACCTAATTGATCATCCAATGACACAAACACACCTATTGGATGCACAAGATTGGTTAAAAACCCTAATTGGACAAGAATAAGCCTAGGGAGGACGAAAATGACCTAATTGATCATCCAATGACACAAACACACCTATTGGATGCACAAGATTGGTTAAAAACCATAATTGGACAAGAATATGCCTAGGGAGGACGAAAATGACCTAATTGATCATCCAATGACACAAATGAACTTATTTGATGCACAAGATTAGTTAAAAACCCTAATTGGACAAGAATAAGCCTAGGGAGGACGAAAATAACCTAATTGATCATCCAATGACACAAACACACCTATTGGATGCACAAGATTGGTCTAAAACTCTAATTGGACAAGAATATCCCTAGGGAGGACGAAAATTACCTAAATGTTAATCCAATGACACAAATGAACTTATTGGATGCACAAGATTGGTTAAAAACCCTAATTGGACAAGAATAAGCCTAGGGAGGACGAAAATGACCTAATTGATCATCCAATGACACAAACACACCTATTGGATGCACAAGATTGGTTAAAAACCCTAATTGGACAAGAATATGCCTAGGTAGGACGAAAATGACCTAAATATTAATTCAATGACACAAACAAACTTATCGGATGCACAAGATTGGTTAAAAACCCTAATTGGACAAGAATAAGCCTAGGGAGGACGAAAATGACCTAAATGTTAATCCAATGACACAACTCAACTTATTGGATGCACAAGATTGGTTAAAAACCCTAATTGGACAAGAATATGCCTAAGGAGGACGAAAATGACCTAATTGATCATCCAATGACACAAACACACCTATTGGATGCACAAGATTGGTTAAAAACCCTAATTGGACAAGAATAAGCCTAGGGAGGACGAAAATGACCTAATTGATCATCCAATGACACAAACACACCTATTGGATGCATAAAATTGGTTAAAAACCCTAATTGGACAAGAATATGCCTAGGGAGGAAGAAAATAACCTACATATTAATTTAATGACACAAACAAACTAATCGGATGCACAAAATTGGTTAAAAACCCTAATTGGACAAGAATAAGCCTAGGGAGGACGAAAATGACCTAATTGATCATCCAATGACACAAACACACCTATTGGATGCACAAGATTGGTTAAAAACCCTAATTGGACAAAAATAAGCCTAGCGATGACGAAAATGACCTAATTGATCATCCAATGACACAAACACACCTATTGGATGCACAAGATTGGTTAAAAACCCTAATTGGACAAGAATATGCCTAGGGAGGACGAAAATGACCTAATTGATCATCCAATGACACAAACACACCTATTGGATGCACAAGATTGGTTAAAAACCCTAATTGGACAAGAATAAGCCTAGTGAGGACGAAAATGACCTAATTGATCATCAAATGACACTAACACACCTATTGGAAGCACAAGAATGGTTAATAACCCTACTTGGACAAGAATATGCCTAGGGAGGACGAAAATGACCTAATTGATCATCCAATGACACAAATGAACATATTGGATGCACAAGATTTGTTAAAAACCCTAATTGGACAAGAATAAGTCTAGGGAGGACGAAAATGACCTAATTGATCATCCAATGACACAAACACACCTATTGGATGCACAAGATTGGTTAAAAACCCTAATTGGACAAGAATATGCCTAGGGAGGACGAAAATGACCTAATTGATCATCCAATGACACAAACACACCTATTGGATGCACAAGATTGGTTAAAAACCCTAATTGGACAAGAATAAGCCTAGGGAGGACAAAAATGACCTAATTGATCATCCAATGACACAAACACACCTATTGGATGCACAAGATTGGTTAAAAACCCTAATTGGACAAGAATATGACTAGGGACGACGAAAATGATCTAAATGTAAATCTAATGACACAACTCAACTTATTGGATGCACAAGATTGGTTAAAAACCCTAATTGGACAAGAATAAGCCTAGGGAGGACGAAAATGACCTAATTGATCATCCAATGACACAAACACACCTATTGGATGCACAAGATTGGTTAAAAACCCTAATTGGACAAGAATAAGCCTAGGGAGGACAAAAATGACCTAATTGATCATCCAATGACACAAACACACCTATTGGGTGCACAAGATTGGTTAAAAACCCTAATTGGACAAGAATAAGCCTACGTAGGACGAAAATGACCTAATTGATCATCCAATGACACAAACACACCTATTGGATGCACAAGATTGGTTAAAAACCCTAATTGGACAAGAATAAGCCTAGGGAGGACGAAAATGACCTAATTGATCATCCAATGACACAAACACACCTATTGGATGCACAAGATTGGTTAAAAACCCTAATTGGACAAGAATATGCCTAGGGAGGACGAAAATGACCTAAATGTTATTCCAATGACACAAATGAACTTATTGGATGCACAACATTGGTTAAAAACCCTAATTGGACAAGAGTAAGCCTAGGAAGGACGAAAAATACCTAATTGATCATCCAATGACACAAACACACCTATTGGATGCACAAGATTGGTTAGAAACCCTAATTTGACAAGAATATGCCTAGGGAGGACGAAAATGACCTAAATATTAATTCAATGACACAAACAAAGTTATTGGATGCACAAGATTGATTAAAAACCCTAATTTGACAAGAATAAGTCTAGGTAGGACGAAAATGACCTTATTGATCATCCAATGACACAAACACACCTATTGGATGCACAAGATTGGTTAAAAACCCTAATTGGAAAAGAATATGCCTAGGGAGGACAAAAATGACCTAAATACTAATTCAATGACACAAACAAAGTTATTGGATGCACAAGATTGATTAAAAACCCTAATTTGACAAGAATAAGTCTAGGTAGGACGAAAATGACCTAATTGATCATCCAACGACACAAACACACCTATTGGATGCACAAGATTGGTTAAAAACCCTAATTGGACAAGAATAAGCCTAGGGACGACAAAAACGACCTAATTGATCATCCAATGACACAAACACACCTATTGGATGCACAAGATTGGTTAAAAACCCTAATTGGACAAGAATAAGCCTAGGGAGGACGAAAATGACCTAATTGATCATCCAATGACACAAACACACCTATTGGATGCACAAGATTGGTTAAAAACCCTAATTGGACAAGAATAAGCCTAGGGAGGACGAAAATGACCTAATTGATCATCCATTGCCACAAACACACCTATGGGATGCACAAGATTGGTTAAAAACCCTAATTGGACAAGAATATGCCTTGGGAGGACGAAAATGACCTAATTGGTCATCCAATGACACAAACACACCTATTGGATGCAAAAGATTGGTTAAAAACCCTAATTGGACAAGAATAAGCCTAGGGAGGACGAAAATGACCTAATTGATCATCCAATGACACAAACACACCTATTGGATGCACAAGATTGGTTAAAAACCCTAATTGGACAAGAATAAGCCTAGGGAGGACGAAAATGACCTAATTGATCATCCAATGACACAAACACACCTATTGGATGCACAAGATTGGTTAAAAACCCTAATTGGACAAGAATAAGCCTAGGGAGGACGAAAATGACCTAATTGATCATCCAATGACACAAACACATCTATTGGAAGCACAAGATTGGTTAGAAACCCTAGTTGGACAAGAATATGCCTAGGGAGGACGAAAATGACCTAATTGATCATCCAATGACACAAATGAACTTATTGGATGCACAAGATTGCTTAAAAACCCTAATTGGACAAAAATAAGCATAGAAAGGACGAAAATGACCTAATTGATCATCCAATGACACAAACACACCTATTGGATGCACAAGATTGGTTAAAAACCCTAATTGGACAAGAATAAGCCTAGGGAGGACGAAAATGACCTAATTGATCATCCAATGACACAAACACACCTATTGGATGCACAAGATTGGTTAAAAACCCTAATTGGACAAGAATAAGCCTAGGGAGGACGAAAATGACCTAATTGATCATCCAATGACACAAACACACCTATTGGATGCACAAGATTGGTTAAAAATCCTAGTTGGACAAGAATATGCCTAGGGAGGACGAAAATGACCTAATTGATCATCCAATGACACAAATGAACTTATTGGATGCACAAGATTGGTTAAAAACCCTAGTTTATGCCTAGGGAGGACGAAAATGACCTAATTGATAATCCAATGACACAAATGAACTTATTGGATGCACAAGATTTGTTAAAAACCCTAATTGGACAAGAATAAGCCTAGGGAGGACAAAAATGACCTAATTGATCATCCAATGACACAAACACACCTATTGGATGCACAAGATTGGTTAAAAACCCTAATTGGACAAGAATAAGCCTAGGGAGGACGAAAATGACCTAATTGATCATCCAATGACACAAACACACCTATTGGATGCACAAGATTGGTTAAAAACCCTAATTGGACAAGAATATGCCTAGGGAGGACGAAAATGACCTAATTGATCATCCAATGACACAAACACACCTATTGGATGCAGAAGATTGGTTAAAAACCCTAATTGGACAATAATATGCGTAGGGAGGACGAAAATGACCTAAATATTAATTCAATGACACAAACAAACTTATTGGATTCACAAGATTGGTTAAAAACCCTAATTGGGCAAGAATAGGCCTAGGGAGGACGAAAATGACCTAATTGATCATCCAATGACACAAACACACCTATTGGATGCACAAGATTGGTTAAAAACCCTAATTGGACAAGAATAAGCCTAGGGAGGACGAAAATGACCTAATTGATCATCCAATGACACAAACACACCTATTGGATGCACAAGATTGGTTAAAAACCCTAATTGGACAAGAATATGCCTAGGGAGGACGAAAATGACCTAATTGATCATCCAATGACACAAACACGCCTATTGGAAGCACAAGATTGGTTAAAAACCCTAATTGGACAAGAATATGCCTAGGGAGGACGAAAATGACCTAGTTGATCATCCAATGACACAAACACAGCTATTGGATGCACAAGATTGGTTAAAAACCCTAATTGGACAAGAATAAGCCTAGGGAGAACGAAAATGACCTAATTGATCATCCAATGACACAAACACACCTATTGGGTGCACAAGATTGGTTAAAAACCCTAATTGGACAAGAATATGCCTAGGGAGGAGGAAAATGACCTAAATATTAATTCAATGACACAAACAAAGTTATTGGATGCACAAGATGGTTAAAAACCCTAATTGGACAAGAATAAGCCTATGGAGGACGAAAATGACCTAATTGATCATCCAATGTCACAAACACACTTATTCGATGCAAAAGATTGGTTAAAAACCCTAATTGGACAAGAATATGCCTAGGGAGGACGAAAATGACCTAAATGTTAATCCAATGACACAAATGAACTTATTGGATGCACAAGTTTGGCTAAAAACCCTAATTGGACAAGAATAAGCCTAAGGAGGACGAAAATGACCTAATTGATCATCCAATGACACAAACACACCTATTGGATGCACAAGATTGGTTAAAAACCCTAAATGGACAAGAATAAGTCTAGGGAGGACGAAAATGACCTAATTGATCATCCATTGACACAAATGAACTTATTGGATGCACAAGATTGGTTAAAAACCCTAATTGGACAAGAATAAGCCTAAGGAGGACGAAAATAACCTAATTGATCATCCAATGACACAAACACTCCTATTGGATGCACAAGATTGGTTAAAAACCCTAAATGGACAAGAATAAGTCTAGGGAGGACGAAAATGACCTAATTGATCATCCAGTGACACAAATGAACTTATTGGATGCACAAGATTGGTTAAAAACCCTAATTGGACAAGAATAAGCCTAGGGAGGACGAAAATGATCTAATTGATCATCCAATGACACAAACACGCCTATTGGATGCACAAGATTGGTTAAAAACCCTAATTGGACAAGAATATGCCTAGGGAGGACGAAAATGACATAAATATTAATTCAATGAGACAAACAAACTTATCAGATGCACAAGATTGGTTAAAAACCCTAATTGGACAAGAATAAGCCTAGGAGGACGAAAATGACCTAATTGATCATCCAACGACACAAACACACCTATTGGATGCACAAGATTGGTTAAAAACCCTAATTGGACAAGAATAAGTCTAGGGAGGACGAAAATGACCTAATTGATCATCCAATGACACAAACACACCTATTGGATGCACAAGATTGGTTAAAAACCCTAATTGGACAAGAATATGCCTAGGGAGGACGAAAATGACCTAATTGATCTTCCAATGACACAAAGACACCTATTGGATGCACAAGATTGGTTAAAAACCCTAATTGGACAAGAATATGCCTAGGGAGGACGAAAATGACCTAAATGATAATCCAATGACACAACTCAACTTATTGGATGCACAAGATTGGTTAAAAAACCTAATTGGACAAGAATAAGCCTAGGGAGGACGAAAATGACCTAATTGATCATCCAATGACACAAACACACCTATTCGATGCACAAGATTGGTTAAAAACCCTAATTGGACAAGAATAAGTCTAGGGAGGACGAAAATGACCTAATTGATCATCCAATGACACAAACACACCTATTGGATGCACAAGATTGGTTAAAAACCCTAATTGGACAATAATATGCCTAGGGAGGACGAAAATGACCTAAATATTAATTCAATGACATAAACAAACTTATTGGATGCACAAGATTGGTTAAAAACCCTAATTGGACAAGAATAAGCCTAGGGAGGACGAAAATGACCTAATTGATCATCCAATGACACAAATGAACTTATTGGATGCACAAGATTGGTTAAAAACCCTAATTGGACAAGAATAAGCCTGAGAGGACGAAAATGACCTAAATGTAAATCCAATGACACAAACACACCTATTGGAAGCACAAGATTGGTTAAAAACCCTAATTGGACAAGAATATGCCTAGGGAGGACGAAAATGACCTAAATGTTAATCCAATGACACAAATGAACTTATTGGATGCACAAGATTGGTTAAAAACCCTAATTGGACAAGAATAAGCCTAGGGAGGACGAAAATGACCTAATTGATCATCCAATGACACAAACACACCTATTGGATGCACAAGATTGGTTAAAAACCCTAATTGGACAAGAATAAGCCTAGGGAGGACGAAAATGACCTAATTGATCATCCAATGACACAAACACACCTATTGGATGCACAAGATTAGTTAAAAACCCTAATTGGACAAGAATAAGCATAGGGAGGACGAAAATGACCTAATTGATCATCCAATGACACAAACACACCAATTGGATGCACAAGATTGGTTAAAAACCCTAATTGGACAAGAATATGCCTAGGGAGGACGAAAATGACCTAATTGATCATCCAATGACACAAACACACCTATTGGATGCACAAGATTGGTTAAAAACCCTAATTGGACAAGAATATGCCTAGGGGGGACGAAAATGACCTAATTGATCATCCAATGACACAAACACACCTATTGGAGGCACAAGATTGGTTAAAAACCCTAATTGGACAAGAATAAGCCTAGAGAGGACGAAAATGACCTAATTGACTATCAAATGACACAAACACACCTACTGGATGCACAAGATTGGTTAAAAACCCTAATTGGACAAGAATATGCCTAGGGAGGACGAAAATGACCAAAATATTAATTCAATGACACAAACAAAGTTATTGGATGCACAAGATTGGTTAAAAACCATAATTGGACAAGAAAAAGCCTAGGGAGGACGTAAATGACCTAATTGATCATCCAATGACACAAACACACCTATTGGATGCACAAGATTGGTTAAAAACCCTAATTGGACAAGAATATGCCTAGGGAGGACGAAAATGACCTAAATATTAATTTAATGACACAAACAAACTTCTCGGATGCACAAGATTGGTTAAAAACCCTAATTGGACAAGAATAAGCCTAGGGAGGACGAAAATGACCTAATTGATCATCCAATGACACAAACACACCTATTGGATGCACAAGATTGGTTAAAAACCCTAATTGGACAAGAATAAGCCTAGGGAGGACGAAAATGACCTAATTGATCATCCAATGACACAAACACACCTATTGGATGCACAAGATTGGTTTAAAACCCTAGTTGGACAAGAATATGCCTATGGAGGACGAAAATGACCAAATTTATCATCCAATGACACAAATGAACTTATTGGATGCACAAGATTGGTTAAAAACCCTAATTGGACAAGAATAAGCCTAGGGAGGACGAAAATGACCTAATTGATCATCCAATGACACAAACACACCTATTGGATGCACAAGATTGGTTAAAAACCCTAATTGGACAAGAATAAGCCTAGGGAGGACGAAAATGACCTAATTGATCATCCAATGGCACAAACACACCTATTGGATGCACAAGATTGGTTTAAAACCCTAGTTGGAGAAGAATATGCCAAGGGTGGACGAAAATGACCTAATTGATCATCCAATGACACAAATGAACTTATTGGATGCACAAGATTGGTTAAAAACCCTAATTGGACAAGAATAAGCCTAGGGAGGACGAAAATGACCTAATTGATCATCCAATGACACAAACACACCTATTGGATGCACAAGATTGGTTAAAAACCCTAATTGGACAAGAATATGCCTAGGGAGGACGAAAATGACCTAATTGATCATCCAATGACACAACATACCTATTGGATGCACAAGATTGGTTAAAAACCCTAATTGGACAAGAATATGCCTAGGGAGGACGAAAATGACCTAATTGATCATCCAATGACACAAACACACCTATTGGATGCACAAGATTGGTTAAAAACCCTAATTGGACAAGAATATGCCTAGGGAGGACGAAAATGACCTAAATATTAATTCAATGAAACAAAGAAACTTATTAAATGCACAAGATTGGTTAAAAACTCTAATTGGACAAGAATAAGCCTAGGGAGGACGAAAATGACCTAATTGATCATCCAATAACTCAAACACACCTATTGGATGCACAAGATTGGTTAAAAACCCTAATTGGACAAGAATATGCCTAGGGAGGACGAAAATGACCTAAATGTTAATCCAATGACACAAATGAACTTATTGGATGCACAAGATTGGTTAAAAACCCTAATTGGACAAGAATAAGCCTAGGGAGGACGAAAATGACCTAATTGATCATCCAATGACACAAACACACCTATTGGATGCACAAGATTGGTTAAAAACCCTAATTGGACAAGAATAAGCCTAGGGAGGACGAAAATGACCTAATTGATCATCCAATGACACAAACCCACCTATTGGATGCACAAGATTAGTTAAAAACCATAATTGGACAAGAATAAGCCTAGGGAGGACGAAAATAACCTAATTGATCATCCAATGCCACAAACACACCTATTGGATGCACAAGATTGGTTAAAAACCCTAATTGGACAAGAATAAGCCTAAGGAGGACGAAAATGACCTAATTGATCATCCAATGACACAAACACACCTATTGGATGCACAAGATTGGTTAAAAACCCTAATTGGACAAGAATAAGCCTAGGGAGGACGAAAATGACCTAATTGATCATCCAATGACACAAACACACCTATTGGATGCACAAGATTGGTTAAAAACCCTAATTGGACAAGAATAAGCCTAGGGAGGACGAAAATGACCTAATTGATCATCCAATGACACAAACACATCTATTGGAAGCACAAGATTGGTTAGAAACCCTAGTTGGACAAGAATATGCCTAGGGAGGACGAAAATGACCTAATTGATCATCCAATGACACAAATGAACTTATTGGATGCACAAGATTGCTTAAAAACCCTAATTGGACAAAAATAAGCATAGAAAGGACGAAAATGACCTAATTGATCATCCAATGACACAAACACACCTATTGGATGCACAAGATTGGTTAAAAACCCTAATTGGACAAGAATAAGCCTAGGGAGGACGAAAATGACCTAATTGATCATCCAATGACACAAACACACCTATTGGATGCACAAGATTGGTTAAAAACCCTAATTGGACAAGAATAAGCCTAGGGAGGACGAAAATGACCTAATTGATCATCCAATGACACAAACACACCTATTGGATGCACAAGATTGGTTAAAAACCCTAATTGGACAAGAATATGCATAGGGAGGACGAAAATGACCTAAATATTAATTTAATGACACAAACAAAGTTATTGGATGCACAAGATTGGTTAAAAACTTTAATTGGACAAGAATAAGCCTAGGGAGGACGTAAATAACCTATTTGATCATCCATTGACACAAACACACCTATTGGATGCATAAGATTTGTTAAAAATCCTAATTGGACAAGAATATGTCTGGGGAGGACGAAAATGACCTAAATATTAATTCAAAGACACAAATAAACTTATTGGATCCACAAGATTGGTTAAAAACCCTAATAGGACAAGAATATGCCTAGGGAGGATGAAAATGACCTAATTGATCATCCAATGACACAAACACACCTATTGGATGCACAAGATTGGTTAAAAACCCTAATTGGACAAGAATATGCCTTGGGAGGACGAAAATGACCTAATTGATCATCCAATGACACAAACACACCTATTGGATGCACAAGATTGGTTAAAAACCCTAATTGGACAAGAATATGCCTAGGGAGGACGAAAATGACCTAATTGATCATCCAATGACACAAACACGCCTATTGGAAGCACAAGATTGGTTAAAAACCCTAATTGGACAAGAATAAGCCTAGGGAGGACGAAAATGACCAAATTAATCATCCAATGACACAAACACACCTATTGGATGCACAAGATTGGTTAAAAATCCTAATTTGACAAGAATAAGCCTAGGGAGGACGAAAATGATCTAATTGATCATCCACTGACACAACTCAACTTATTGGACAAGAATATGCCTAGGGAGGACGAAAATGACCTAAATATTAATTCAATGACACAAACAAACTTATTGGATGCACAAGATTGGTTAAAACTCCTAATTGGACAAGAATAGGCCAAGGAAGGTCGAAAATGACCTAAATGTTAATCCAATGACACAACTCAACTTATTTGATGCACAAGATTGGTTAAAAACCCTAATTGGGCAAGAATAAGCCTAGGGAGGACGAAAATGACCAAATTGATCATCCAATGACACAAACACACCTATTGGATGTACAAGATTGGTTAAAAACCCTAATTTGACAAGAATATGCCTAGGGAGGACGAAAATGACCTAAATGTTAATCCAATGACACAAATGAACTTATTGGATGCACAAGATTGGTTAAAAACCCTAATTGGACAAGAATAAGCCTTGGGAGGACGAAAATGACCTAATTGATCATCCAATGACACAAACACACCTATTGGATGCACAAGAATGGTTAAAAACCCTAGTTGGACAAGAATATGCCTAGGAAGGACGAACATGACCTAATTGATCATCCAATGACACAAATGAACTTATTGGATGCACAAGATTGGTTAAAAACCCTAATTGGACAAGAATAAGCCTAGGGAGGACGTAAATGACCTAATTGATCATCCAATGACACAAACACACCTATTCGATGCACAAGATTGGTTAAAAACCCTAATTGGACAAGAATATGCCTAGGGAGGACGAAAATGACTTAAATGTTAATCCAATGACACAAATAAACTTATTGGATGCACAAGATTGGTTAAAAACCCTAATTGGACAAGAATATGCCTAGGGAGGACGAAAATGACCTAATTGATCATCCAATGACACAAACACACCTATTGGATGCACAAGATCGGTTAAAAACCCTAGTTGGACAAAAATATGCCTAGGGAGGACGAAAATGACCTAATTGATCATTCAATGACACAAATGAACTTATTGGATGCACAAGATTGGTTAAAAACCCTAATTGGACAAGAATAAGCCTAGGGAGGGTGAAAATGACCTAATTGATCATCCAATAACACAAACACACCTATTGGATGCACAAGATTGGTTAAAAACCCTAATTGGACAAGAATATACCTAGGGAGGACGAAAAAGACCGAAATATAAATTCAATGACATAAACAAACTTATTGGATGCATAAGATTGGTTTAAAACTCTAATTGGACAAGAATAAGCCTAGGGAGGACGAAAATGACCTAATTGATCATCCAATGACACAAACACACCTATTGCATGTACAAGATTGGTTAAAAACCCTAATTGGACAAGAATAAGCCTAAGGAGGATGAAAATGACCTAATTGATCATCCATTGACACAAACACACCTATTGGATGCACAAGGTTGGTTAAAAACCATAGTTGGACAAGAATATGCCTAGGAAGGACGAAAATGACCTAATTGATCGTCCAATGACACAAATGAACTTATTGGATGCACAAGATTGGTTAAAAACCCTAATTGGACAAGAATAAGCATAGAAAGGACGAAAATGACCTAATTGATCATCCAATGACACAAACACACCTATTGGATACATAAGATTGGTTAAAAACCCTAATTGGACAAGAATAAGCCTAGGGAGGACGAAAATGACCTAAATGTTAATCCAGTGATACAAATGAACTTATTGGATGCACAAGATTGGTTAAAAACCCTAATTGGGCAAGAATAAGCCTAGGGAAGACGAAAATGACCTAATTGATCATCCAATGACACAAACACACCTATTGGATGTACAAGATTGGTTAAAAACCCTAATTTGACAAGAATATGCCTAGGGAGGACGAAAATGACCTAAATGTTAATCCAATGACACAAATGAACCTATTGGATGCACAAGATTGGTTAAAAACCCTAATTGGACAAGAATAAGCCTACGGAGGACGAAAATGACCTAATTGATCATCCAATGACACAAACACACCTATTGGATGCACAACATCGGTTAAAAACCCTAATTGGACAAAAATATGCCTAGGGAGGACGAAAATGACCTAATTGATCATTCAATGACACAAATGAACTTATTGGATGCACAAGATTGGTTAAAAACCCTAATTGGACAAGAA
>JBBPBR010001060.1:25306-67476 GCA_037974775.1 Cicer pinnatifidum
AATTGATCATCCAATGACACAAACACACCTATTGGATGCACAAGATTGGTTAAAAACCCTAATTGGACAAGAATAAGTCTAGGGAGGACGAAAATGACCTAATTGATCATCCAATGACACAAACACACCTATTGGATGCACAAGATTGGTTAAAAACCCTAATTGGCAAAGAATATGCCTAGGGAGGAAGAAAATGACCTAATTGATCATCCAATGACACAAACACGCCTATTGGAAGCACAAGATTGGTTAAAAACCCTAATTGGACAAGAATATGCCTAGGGAGGACGAAAATGACCTAATTGATCATCCAATGACACAAACACAGCTGTTGGATGCACAAGATTGGTTAAAAACCCTAATTGGACAAGAATATGCCTAGGGAGGACGAAAATGACCTAATTGATCATCCAATGACACAAACACACCTATTGGATGCACAAGATCGGTTAAAAACCCTAATTGGACAAGAATAAGGCTACGGAGGACGAAAACGACCTAATTGATCATCCAATGACACAAACACACCTATTGGATGCACAAGATTGGTTAAAAACTCTAATTGGACAAGAATATGCCTAGGAAGGACGAAAATGACCTAAATATTAATTCAATGACATAAACAAACTTATTGGATGCAAAAGATTGGTTAAAACTCCTAATTGGACAAGAATAAGCCTAGGGAGGACGAAAATGACCTAAATGTTAATCCAATGACACAAATGAACTTATTGGATGCACAAGATTGGTTAAAAAGCGTAATTGGACAAGAATATGCCTAGGGAGGACGGAAATGACCTAAATATTAATTCAATGACACAAACAAATTTATTGGATGCACAAGATTGGTTAAAACTCCTAATTGGACAAGAATAGGCCTAGGGAGGACGAAAATGACCTAAATGTAAATCCAATGACACAACTCAACTTATTGGATGCACAAGATTGGTTAAAAACCCTAATTGGGCAAGAATAAGCCTAGGGAGGACGAAAATGACCAAATTGATCATCCAATGACACAAACACACCTATTGGATGTACAAGATTGGTTAAAAACCCTAATTTGACTAGAATACGCCTAGGGAGGACGAAAATGACCTAGTTGATCATCCAATGACACAAACACACCTATTGGATGCACAAGATTGGTTAAAAACCCTAATTGGACAAGAATATACCTACGGAGGACGAAAATGACCGAAATATTAATTCAATGATATAAACAAACTTATTGGATGCACAAGATTGGTTAAAAACTCTAATTGGACAAGAATAAGCCTAGGGAGGTCGAAAATGACCTAATTGATCATCCAATGACACAAACACACCTATTGGATGTACAAGATTGGTTAAAAACCCTAATTGGACAAGAATATGCCTAGGGAGGAGGAAAATGACCTAAATATTAATTCAATGACACAAACAAAGTTATTGGATGCCAAAGATTGGTTAAAAACCCTAATTGGACAAGAATAAGCCTAGGGAGGACGAAAATGACCCAATTGATCATCCAATGACACAAACACACCTATTGGATGCACAAGATTGGTTAAAAACTCTAATTGGACAAGAATATGCCTAGGGAGGACGAAAATGACCTAAATATTAATTCAATGACACAAACAAACTTATTGGATGCACAAGATTGGTTAAAACTCCTAATTGGACAAGAATAAGCCTAGGGAGGACGAAAATGACCTAAATGTTAATCCATTGACACAACTCAACTTATTGGATGCACAAGATTGGTTAAAAACCCTAATTGGGCAAGAATAAGCCTAGGGAGGACGAAAATGACCTAATTGATCATCCAATGACACAAACACACCTATTGGATGCACAAGATTCGTTAAAAACCGTAATTGGACTAGAATATGCCTAGGGAGGACGAAAATGACCTAAATGTGAATCCAATGACACAACTCAACTTATTGGATGCACAAGAATGGTTAAAAACCCTAATTGGAGAAGAATAAGCCTAGGGAGGACGAAAATAACCTAATTGATCATCCAATGACACAAACACACCTATTGGATGCACAAGATTGGTTAAAAACCCTAATTGGACAAGAATATGCCTAGGGAGGACGAAAATGACCTAAATGTTAATCCAATGACACAACTCAACTTATTGGATGCAAAAGATTGGTTAAAAACCCTAATTGGACAAGAATAAGCCTAGGGAGGACGAGAATAACCTAATTGATCATCCAATGACACAAACACACCTATTGGATGCACAAGATTGGTTAAAAACCCTAATTGGACAAGAATATGCCTAGGGAGGACGAAAATGACCTAAATGTTAATCGAATGACACAAATGAACTTATTGGATGCACAAGATTGGTTAAAAACCCTAATTGGGCAAGAATAAGCCTAGGGAGGACGAAAATGACCTAATTGATCATCCAATGACACAAACACACCTATTGGATGTACATGATTGGTTAAAAACCCTAATTGGACAAGAATATGCCTAGGGAGGACGAAAATGACCTAAATATTAATTCAATGACACAAACAAAGTTATTGGATGCCAAAGATTGGTTAAAAAACCTAATTGGACAAGAATAAGCCTAGGGAGGACGAAAATGACCCAATTGATCATCCAATGACACAAACACACCTATTGGATGCACAAGATTGGTTAAAAACTCTAATTGGACAAGAATATGCCTAGGGAGGACGAAAATGACCTAAATATTAATTCAATGACACAAACAAACTTATTGGATGCACAAGATTGGTTAAAACTCCTAATTGGACAAGAATAAGCGTAGGGAGGACGAAAATGACCTAAATGTTAATCCATTGACACAACTCAACTTATTGGATGCACAAGATTGGTTAAAAACCCTAATTGGGCAAGAATAAGCCTAGGGAGGACGAAAATGACCTAATTGATCATCCAATGACACAAACACACCTATTGGATGCACAAGATTCGTTAAAAACCCTAATTGGACTAGAATATGCCTAGGGAGGACGAAAATGACCTAAATGTGAATCCAATGACACAACTCAACTTATTGGATGCACAAGAATGGTTAAAAACCCTAATTGGAGAAGAATAAGCCTAGGGAGGACGAAAATAACCTAATTGATCATCCAATGACACAAACACACCTATTGGATGCACAAGATTGGTTAAAAACCCTAATTGGACAAGAATATGCCTAGGGAGGACGAAAATGACCTAAATGTTAATCCAATGACACAACTCAACTTATTGGATGCACAAGAATGGTTAAAAACCCTAATTGGACAAGAATAAGCCTAGGGAGGACGAAAATAACCTAATTGATCATCCAATGACACAAACACACCTATTGGATGCACAAGATTGGTTAAAAACCCTAATTGGACAAGAATATGCCTAGGGAGGAAGAAAATGACCTAAATGTTAATCTAATGACACAAATGAACTTATTGGATGCACAAAATTGGTTAAAAACCCTAATTGGACAAGAATATGCCTAGGGAGGACGAAAATGACCTAAATATTAATTCAATGACACAAACAAACTTATTGGCTGCACAAGATTAGTTAAAAACCCTAATTGGACAAGAATAAGCCTAGGGAGGACGAAAATAACCTAATTGATCATTCAATGACACAAACACACCTATTGGATGCACAAGATTGGTTAAAAACCCTAATTGGACAAGAATAAGCCTAGGGAGGACGAAAATGACCTAATTGATCATCCCATGACACAAACACACCTATTGGATGCACAAGATTGGTTAAAAACCCTAATTGGACAAGAATATGCCTAGGGAGGACGAAAATGACCTAAATATTAATTCAATGACACAAACAAACTTATCGGATGCACAAGATTGGTTAAAAACCCTAATTGGTCAAGAATAGGCCTACGGAGGGCGAAAATGACCTAATTGATCATCCAAAGACACAAACACACCTATTGGCTGCACAAGATTGGTTAAAAACCCTAATTTGACAAGAATAAGCCTAGGGAGGACGAAAATGACCTAATTGATCATCCAATGACAAAAACACACCTATTGGATGCACAAGATTGGTTAAAAACCCTAATTGGACAAGAATAAGCCTAGGGAGGACGAAAATGACCTAATTGATCATCCAATGACACAAACACACCTATTGGATGCACAAGATTGGTTAAAAACCCTAATTGGACAAGAATAAGCCTAGGGAGGACGAAAATGACCTAATTGATCATCCAATGACACAAACACACCTATTGGATGCACAAGATTGGTTAAAAACCCTAGTTGGACAAGAATATGCCTAGGGAGGACGAAAATGACCTAATTGATCATCCAATGACACAAATGAACTTATTGGATGCACAAGATTGGTTAAAAACCATAGTTGTACAAGAATATGCCTAGGGAGGACGAAAATGACCTAATTGATCATGCAATGACACAAATGAACTTATTGGATGCACAAGATTTGTTAAAAACCCTAATTGGACAAGAATAAGCCTAGGGAGGACGAAAATGACCTAATTGATCATCCAATGACACAAACACACCTATTGGATGCACAAGATTGGTTAAAAACCCTAATTGGACAAGAATAAGCCTATGGAGGACGAAAATGACCTAATTGATCATCCATTGCCACAAACACACCTAATGGATGCACCAGTTTGGTTAAAAACCCTAATTGGACAAGAATATGCCTAGGGAGGACATAAATGACCTAATTGGTCATCCAATGACACAAACACACATATTGGATGCACAAGATTGGTTAAAAACCCTAATTGGACAAGAATAAGCCTAGGGAGGACGAAAATGACCTAATTGATCATCCAATGACACAAACACACCTATTGGATGCACAAGATTGGTTAAAAACCCTAATTGGACAAGAATATGCCTAGGGAGGACGAAAATGACCTAAATGTTAATCCAATGACACAACTCAACCTATTGGATGCACAAGATTGGTTAAAAACCCTAATTGGACAAGAATAAGCCTAGGGAGGACGATAAATGACCTAATTGATCATCCAATGACACAAACACACCTATTGGATGCACAAGATTGGTTAAAAACCCTAATTGGACAAGAATAAGCCTAGGGAGGACGAAAATGACCTAATTGATCATCCAATGACACAAACACACCTATTGGATGCACAAGATTGGTTAAAAACCCTAATTGGACAAGAATAAGCCTAGGGAGGACAACAATGACCTAATTGATCATCCAATGACACAAACACACCTATTGGATGCACAAGAATGGTTAAAAACCCTAATTGGACAAGAATAAGCCTAGGGAGGACGAAAATGACCTAATTGATCATCCAATGACACAAACACACCTATTGGATGCACAAGATTGGTTAAAAACCCTAATTGGACAAGAATAAGCCTAGGGAGGACGAAAATGACCTAATTGATCATCCAATGACACAAACACACCTATTGGATGCACAAGATTGGTTAAAAACCCTAATTGGACAAGAATATGCCTAGGGAGGACGAAAATGACCTAAATGTTAATCCAATGACACAACTCAACTTATTGGATGCACAAGATTGGTTAAAAACTCTAATTGGACAAGAATATGCCTAGGGAGGACGAAAATGACATTAATATTAATTCAATGACACAAACAAAGTTATTGGATGCACAAGATTGGTTAAAAACCCTAATTGGACAAGAATAAGCCTAGGGAGGACGAAAATGACCTAATTGATCATCCAATGACACAAACACACCTATTGGATGCACAAGATTGGTTAAAAACCCTAATTGGACAAGAAAAAGCCTAGGGAGGACGAAAATGACCTAATTGATCATCCAATGACACAAACACACCTATTGGAAGCACAAGATTGGTTAAAAACCCTAATTGGACAAGAATATGCCTAGGGAGGACGAAAATGACCTAAATGTTAATCCAATGACACAAATGAACTTATTGGATGCACAAGATTGGTTAAAAACCCTAATTGGACAAGAATAAGCCTAGGGAGGGCGAAAATGACCTAATTGATCATCCAAAGACACCAACACACCTATTGGATGCACAAGATTGGTTTAAAACCCTAGTTGGACAAGAATATGCCTAGGGAGGACGAAAATGCCCTAATTGATCATCCAATGACACAAATGAACTTATTGGATGCACAAGATTGGTTAAAACCCCTAATTGGACAAGAATAAGCCTAGGGAGGACGAAAATGACCTAATTGATCATCCAATGACACAAACACACCTATTGGATGCACAAGATTGGTTAAAAACCATAATTGGACAAGAATATGCCTAGGGTGGACGAAAATGACCTAAATATTAATTCAATGACACAAACAAAGTTATTGGATGCACAAGATTGGTTAAAAACCCTAATTGGACAAGAATAAGCCTAGGGAGGACGAAAATGACCTAATTGATCATCCAATGACACAAACACACCTATTGGATGCACAAGATTGGAAAAAAACCCTAATTGGACAAGAATAAGCCTAGGGAGGACGAAAATGACCTAATTGATCATCCAATGACACAAACACACCTATTGGATGCACAAGATTGGTTAAAAACCCTAGTTGGACAAGAATATGCCTAGGGAGGACGAAAATGACCTAATTGATCATCCAATGACACAAATGAACTTATTGGATGCACAAGATTGGTTAAAAACCATAGTTGTACAAGAATATGCCTAGGGAGGACGAAAATGACCTAACTGATCATCCAATGACACAAATGAACTTATTGGATGCACAAGATTAGTTAAAAACCCTAATTGGACAAGAATAAGCCTAGGGAGGACGAAAATGACCTAATTGATCATCCAATGACACAAACACACCTATTGGACGCACAAGATTGGTTAAAAACCCTTATTGGACAAGAACAAGACTAGGGAGGACAAAAATGACCTAATTGATCATCCAATGACACAAACACACCTATTGGATGCACAAGATTGGTTAAAAACCCTAATTGGACAAGAATAAGCCTACGTAGAAGGAAAATGACCTAATTGATCATCCAATGACACAAACAAACCTATTGGATTCACAAGATTGGTTAAAAACCCTAATTGGACAAGAATAAGCCTAGGGAGGACGAAAACGACCTAATTGATCATCCAATGACACAAACACACCTATTGGATGCACAAGATTGGTTAAAAACCCTAGTTGGACAAGAATATGCCTAGGGAGGACGAAAATGACCTAATTGATCATCCAATGACACAAATGAACTTATTGGATGCACAAGATTGGTTAAAAACCATAGTTGTACAAGAATATGCCTAGGGAGGACGAAAATGACCTAATTGATCATCCAATGACACAAATGAACTTATTGGATGCACAAGATTAGTTAAAAACCCTAATTGGACAAGAATAAGCCTAGGGAGGACGAAAATGACCTAATTGATCATCCAATGACACAAACACACCTATTGGACGCACAAGATTGGTTAAAAACTCTAATTGGACAAGAATAAGCCTAGGGAGGACAAAAATGACCTAATTGATCATCCAATGACACAAACACACCTATTGGATGCACAAGATTGGTTAAAAACCCTAATTGGACAAGAATAAGCCTACGTAGGAGGAAAATGACCTAATTGATCATCCAATGACACAAACACACCTATTGGATTCACAAGATTGGTTAAAAACCCTAATTGGACAAGAATAAGCCTAGGGAGGACGAAAATGACCTAATTGATCATCCAATGACACAAACACACCTATTGGATGCACAAGATTGGTTAAAAACCCTAGTTGGACAAGAATATGCCGAGGGAGGACTAAAATGACCTAAATATTAATTCAATGACACAAACAAAGTTATTGGATGCACAAGATTGGTTAAAAACCCTAATTGGACAAGAATAAGCCTAGGGAGGACGAAAATGACCTAATTGATCATCCAATGACACAAACACACCTATTGGATGCACAAGATTGGTTAAAAACCCTAATTGGACAAGAATATGCCCAGGGAGGAGGAAAATGACCTAAATATTAATTCAATGACACAAACAAAGTTATTGGATGCACAAGATTGGTTAAAAACCCTAATTGGACAAGAATAAGCCTAGGGAGGACGAAAATGACCTAATTGATCATCCAATGACACAAACACACCTATTGGATGCACAAGATTGGTTAAAAACCCTAATTGGACAAGAATATGCCTAGGGAGGACGAAAATGACCTAATTGGTCATCCAATGACACAAACACACCTATTGGATGCACAAGATTGGTTAAAAACCCTAATTGGACAAGAATAAGCCTAGGGAGGACGAAAATAACCTAATTGATCATCCAATGACACAAACACACCTATTGGATGCACAAGATTGGTTAAAAACCCTAATTGGACAAGAATATGCCTAGGCAGGACGAAAATGATCTAAATGTTAATCCAATGACACAAATGAACTTATTGGATGCACAAGATTGGTTAAAAACCCTAATTGGACAAGAATAAGCCTAGGGAGGACGAAAATGACCTAATTGATCATCCAATGACACAAACACACCTATTGGATGCACAAGATTGGTTAAAAACCCTAATTGGACAAGAATATGCCTAGGGAGGACGAAAATGACCTAATTGATCATCCAATGACCCAAACACACCTATTGGATGCACAAGATTAGTTAAAAACCCTAATTGGACAAGAATAAGCCTAGGGAGGATGAAAATGACCTAATTGATCATCCAATGACACAAACACACCTATTGGATGCACAAGATTGGTTAAAAACCCTAATTGGACAAGAATAAGCCTATGGAGGACGAAAATGACCTAATTGATCATCCAATGACACAAACACAACCTAATTGATCATCCAATGACACAAACACACCTATTGGATGCACAAGATTGGTTAAAAACCCTAGTTGGACAAGAATATGCCTAGGGAGGACGAAAATGACCTAATTGATCATCCAATGACACAAATGAACTTATTGGATGCACAAGATTGGTTAAAAACCCTAGTTGTACAAGAATATATCTAGGGAGGACGAAAATGAGCTAATTGATCATCCAATGACACAAATGAACTTATTGGATGCACAAGATTTGTTAAAAACCCTAATTGGACAAGAATAAGCCTAGGGAGGACAAAAATGACCTAATTGATCATCCAATGACACAAACACACCTATTGGATGCACAAGATTGGTTAAAAACCCTAATTGGACAAGAATAAGCCTAGGGAGGACGAAAATGACCTAATTGATCATCCAATGACACAAACACACCTATTGGATGCACAAGATTGGTTAAAAACTCTAATTGGACAAGAATAAGCCTAGGGAGGTCGAAAATGACCTAATTGATCATGCAATGACACAAACACACCTATTGGATGCACAAGATTGGTTAAAAACCCTAATTGGACAAGAATAAGCCTAGGGAGGACGAAAATGACCTAATTGATCATCCAATGACACAAACACACCTATTGGATGCACAAGATTGGTTAAAAACCCTAGTTGGACAAGAATATGCCTAGGGAGGACGAAAATGACCTAATTGATCATCCAATGACACAAATGAACTTATTGGATGCACAAGATTGGTTAAAAACCCTAGTTGGACAGGAATAAGCCTAGGGAGGACAAAAATGACCTAATTGATCATCCAATGACACAAACACACCTATTGGATGCACAAGATTGGTTAAAAACCCTAATTGGACAAGAATAAGCCTAGGGAGGACGAAAATGACCTAATTGATCATCCATGGACACAAACACACCTATTGGATGCACAAGATTGGTTAAAAACCCTAATTGGACAAGAATAAGCCTAGGGAGGACGAAAATGACCTAATTGATCATCCAATGACACAAACACACCTATTGGATGCACAAGATTGGTTAAAAACCCTAGTTGGACAAGAATATGCCTAGGGAGGACGAAAATGACCTAATTGATCATCCAATGACACAAATGAACTTATTGGATGCACAAGATTGGTCAAAAACCCTAGTTGGACAAGAATATGCCTAGGGAGGACGAAAATGACCTAATTGATCATCCAATGACACAAATGAACTTATTGGATGCACAAGATTTGTTAAAAACCCTAATTGGACAAGAATAAGCCTAGGGAGGACGAAAATGACCTAATTGATCATCCAATGACACAAACACACCTATTGGATGCACAAGACTGGTTAAAAACCCTAATTGGACAAGAATATGCATAGGGAGGACGAAAATGACCTAATGGTTAATCCAATGACACAACTCAACTTATTGGATGCACAAGATTGGTTAAAAACCCTAATTGGACAAGAATAAGCCTAGGGAGGACGAAAATAACCTAATTGTTCATCCAACGACACAAACACACCTATTGGATGCACAAGATTGGTTAAAAACCCTAATTGGACAAGAATATGCCTAGGGAGGACGAAAATGACCTAAATGCTAATCCAATGACACAACTGAACTTATTGGATGCACAAGATTGGTTAAAAACCCTAATTGGGCAAGAATAAGCCTAGGGAGGACGGAAATTACCTAATTGATCATCCAATGACACAAACACACCTATTGGATGCACAAGATTGGTTAAAAACCCTAATTGGACAAGAATAAGCCTACGGAGGATGAAAATGACCTAATTGATCATCCAATGACACAAACACACCTATTGGATGAACAAGATTGGTTAAAAACCCTAATTGGACAAGAATAAGCCTAGGGATGGCGAAAATGACCTAATTGATCATCCAATGACACAAACACACCTATTGGATGCACAAGATTGGTTAAAAACCCTAATTGGACAAGAATAAGCCTAGGGAGGACAAAAATGACCTAATTGATCATCCAATGACACAAACACACCTATTGGATGCACAAGATTGGTTAAAAACCCTAATTGGACAAGAATAAGCCTAGGGAGGACGAAAATGACCTAATTGATCATCCAATGACACAAATGAACTTATTGGATGCACAAGATTTGTTAAAAACCCTAATTGGACAAGAATAAGCCTAGGGAGGACGAAAATGACCTAATTGATCATCCAATGACACAAACACACCTATTGGAAGCACAAGATTGGTTAAAAACCCTAGTTGGACAAGAATATGCCTAGGGAGGACGAAAATGACCTAAAAATTAATTCAATGACACAAACAAAGTTATTGGATGCACAAGATTGGTTAAAAACCCTAATTGGACAAGAATAAGCCTAGGGAGGACGAAAATGACCTAATTGATCATCCAATGACACAAACACACCTATTGGATGCACAAGATTGGTTAAAAACCCTAATTGGACAAGAATATGCCTAGGGAGGACGAAAATGACCTAAATGATAATCCAATGACACAAACACACCTATTGGATGCACAAGATCGGTTAAAAACCCTAATTGGACAAGAATAAGCCTAGGGAGGACGAAAATGACCTAATTGATCATCCAATGACACAAACACACCTATTGGATGCACAAGATTGGTTAAAAACTCTAATTGGACAAGTATATGCCTAGGGAGGACGAAAATGACCTAAATATTAATTCAATGACACAAACAAACTTATTGAATGCACAAGATTGGTTAAAACTCCTAATTGGACAAGAATAAGCCTAGGGAGGACGAAAATGACCTAAATGTTAATCCAATGACACAAATGAACTTATTGGATGCACAAGATTGGTTAAAAAGCGTAATTGGACAAGAATATGACTAGGGAGGACGAAAATGACCTAAATATTAATTCAATGACACAAACAAACTTATTGGATGCACAAGATTGGTTAAAACTCCTAATTGGACAAGAATAGGCCTAGGGAGGACGAAAATGACCAAAATGTTAATCCAATGACACAACTCAAGTTATTGGATGCACAAGATTGGTTAAAAACCCTAATTGGGCAAGAATAAGCCTAGGGAGGACGAAAATGACCTAATTGATCATCCAATGACACAAACACACCTATTGGATGCACAAGATTGGTTAAAAACTCTAATTGGACAAGTATATGCCTAGGGAGGACGAAAATGACCTAAATATTAATTCAATGACACAAACAAACTTATTGAATGCACAAGATTGGTTAAAACTCCTAATTGGACAAGAATAAGCCTACGGAGGACGAAAATGACCTAAATGTTAATCCAATGACACAAATGAACTTATTGGATGCACAAAATTGGTTAAAAACCCTAATTGGACAAGAATATGCCTAGGGAGGACGAAAATGACCTAAATATTAATTCAATGACACAAACAAACTTATTGGCTGCACAAGATTGGTTAAAAACCATAATTGGACAAGAATAAGCCTAGGGAGGACGAAAATAACCTAATTGATCATTCAATGACACAAACACACCTATTGGATGCACAAGATTGGTTAAAAACCCTAATTGGACAAGAATAAGCCTAGGGCGGACGAAAATGACCTAATTGATCATCCCATGACACAAACACACCTATTGGATGCACAAGATTGGTTAAAAACCCTAATTGGACAAGAATAAGCCTAGGGAGGACGAAAATGACCTAATTGATCATCCAATGACACAAACACACCTATTGGATGCACAAGATTGTTTAAAAACCCAAGTTGGACAAGAATATGCCTAGGGAGGACGAAAATGACCTAATTGATCATCCAATGACACAAAGGAACTTATTGGATGCACAAGATTGGTTAAAAACCCTAATTGGACAAGAATAAGCCTAGGGAGGACGAAAATGACCTAATTGATCATCCAATGACACAAACACACCTATTGGATGCACAAGATTGGTTAAAAACCCTAATTGGACAAGAATAAGCCTAGGGCGGACGAAAATGATGTAATTGATCATCCATTGCCACAAACACACCTATTGGATGCACAAGATTGGTTAAAAACCCTAATTGGACAAGAATATGCCTAGGGAGGACGAAAATGACCTTATTGATCATCCAATGACACAAACACACCTATTGGATGCACAAGATTGGTTAAAAACCCTAATTGGACAAGAATATGCCTAGGGAGGACGAAAATGACCTAAATATTAATTCAATGAAACAAACAAACTTATTGAATGCACAAGATTGGTTAAAAACCCTAATTGGACAAGAATAAGCCTAGGGAGGACGAAAATGACCTAATTGATCATCCAATGACACAAACAAAGTTATTGGATGTACAAGATTGGTTAAAAACCCTAATTGGACAAGAATATTCCTAAGGAGGACGAAAATGACCAAATTGATCATCCAATGACACAAACACACCTATTGGATGCACAAGATTGGTTAACAACCCTAATTGGACAAGAATATGCCTAGGGAGGACGAAAATGACCTAATTGTTAATCCAATGACACAACTCAACTTATTGGATGCACAAGATTGGTTAAAAACCATAATTGGACAAGAATAATCCTAAGGGGGACGAAAATGACCTAATTGATCATCCAATGACACAAACACACCTATTGGATGCACAAGATTGGTTAAAAACCCTAATTGGACAAGAATAAGCCTAGGGAAGACGAAAATGACCTAATTGATCATCCATTGCCACAAACACACCTATTGGATGCACAAGATTGGTTAAAAACCCTAATTGGACAAGAATAAGCCTAGGGAGGACGAAAATGACCTAATTGATCATCCATTGCCACAAACACACCTATTGGATGCACAAGATTGGTTAAAAACCCTAAGTGGACAAGAATAAGCCTAGGGAGGACGAAAATGACCTAAATGTTAATCCAATGACACAACTCAACTTATTGGATGCACAAGATTGGTTAAAAACCCTAATTGGACAAGAATATGCATAGGGAGGACGAAAATGACCTAATTGATCATCCAATGACACAAACACACCTATTGGATGCACAAGATCGGTTAAAAACCCTAATTGGACAAGAATAAGCCTAGGGAGGACGAAAATGACCTAATTGATCATCCAATGACACAAACACACCTATTGGATGCACAAGATTGGTTAAAAACTCTAATTGGACAAGAATATGCCTAGGGAGGACGAAAATGACCTAAATATTAATTCAATGACACAAACAAACTTATTGAATGCACAACATTGGTTAAAACTCCTAATTGGACAAGAATAAGCCTAGGGAGGACGAAAATGACGTAAATGTTAATCCAATGACACAAATGAACTTATTGGATGCACAAGATTGGTTAAAAAGCGTAATTGGACAAGAATATGACTAGGGAGGACGAAAATGACCTAAATATTAATTCAATGACACAAACAAACTTATTGGATGCACAAGATTGGTTAAAACTCCTAATTGGACAAGAATAGGCCTAGGGAGGACGAAAATGACCAAAATGTTAATCCAATGACACAACTCAACTTATTGGATGCACAAGATTGGTTAAAAACCCTAATTGGGCAAGAATAAGCCTAGGGAGGACGAAAATGACCAAATTGATCATCCAATGACACAAACACACCTATTCGATGTACAAGATTGGTTAAAAACCCTAATTTGACAAGAATATGCCTAGGGAGGACGAAAATGACCTAGTTGATCATCCAATGACACAAACACACCTATTGGATGCACAAGATTGGTTAAAAACCCTAATTGGACAAGAATATACCTAGGGAGGACGAAAATGACCAAAATATTAATTCAATGACACAAACAAAGTTATTGGATGCACAAGATTGGTTAAAAACCCTAATTGGACAAGAATAAGCCTAGGGAGGACGAAAATAACCTAATTGATCATCCAATGACACAAACACACCTATTGGATGCACAAGATTTGTTAAAAACCCTAATTGGACAAGAATATGCCTAGGGAGGACGAAAATGACCTAAATATTAATTCAATGACAAAAACAAACTTATTGGATGCACAAGATTGGTTAAAACTACTAATTGGACAAGAATAAGCCTAGGGAGGACGAAAATGACATAAAAGTTAATCCAATGACACAAATGAACTTATTGGATGCACAAGATTGGTTAAAAACCGTAATTGGCAAGGATATGCCTAGGGAGGACGAAAATGACCTAAATATTAATTCAATGACACAAACAAACTTATTGGATGCACAAGATTGGTTAAAACTCCTAATTGGACAAGAATAAGCCTAGGGAGGACGAAAATGACCTAAATGTTAATCCAATGATACCACTCAACTTATTGGATGCAAAAGATTGGTTAAAAACCCTAATTGGACAAGAATAAGCCTAAGGAGGACGAAAATAACCTAGTTGATCATCCAATGACACAAACACACCTATTGGATGCACAAGATTGGTTAAAAACCCTAATTGGACAAGAATATGCCTAGGGAGGACGAAAATGACCTAAATATTAATTCAATGACACAAACAAACTTATTGGATGCACAAGATTGGTTCAAAACCCTAATTGGACAAGAATAAGCCTAGGGAGGACGAAAATGACCTAAATGTTAAACCAATGACACAAACACACCTATTGGATGCACAAGATTGGTTAAAAACCCTAATTGGACAAGAATAAGCCTAGGGAGGACGAAAATGACCTAATTGATCATCCAATGACACAAACACACCTATTGGATGCACAAGATTGGTTAAAAACCCTAATTGGACAAGAATAAGCCTAGGGAGGATAAAAATGACCTAATTGATCATCCAAAGACACAAACACACCTATTGGATGCACAAGATTGGTTAAAAACCCTAATTGGACAAGAATAAGCCTAGGGAGGACGAAAATGACCTAATTGATCATCCAATGACACAAACACACTTATTGGAAGCACAAGATTGGTTAAAAACCCTAATTAGACAAGAATATGCCTAGGAAGGACGAAAATGACCTAAATGTTAACCCAATGACACAAATGAACTTATTGGATGCACAAGATTGGTTAAAAACCCTAATTTGACAAGAATAAGCCTAGGGAGGAGGAAAATGACCTAAATATTAATTCAATGACACAAACAAAGTTATTGGATGCACAAGATTGGTTAAAAACCCTAATTGGACAAGAATAAGCCTAGGGAGGACGAAAATGACCTAATTGATCATCCAATGACACAAACACACCTATTAGATGCACGAGATTGGATAAAAACCCTAATTCGACAAGAATATGCCTAGGGAGGACGAAAATGACCTAATTGATCATCCAATGACACAAATGAACTTATTGGATGCACAAGATTGGTTAAAAACCCTAATTGGACAAGAATAATCCTAGGGAGGACGAAAATGACCTAATTGATCATCCAATGACACAAACACACCTATTGGAACCACAAGATTGGTTAAAAACCCTAATTGGACAAGAATATGCCTAGGGAGGACGAAAATGACCTAAATGTTAATCCAATGACACAAATGAACTTATTGGATGCACAAGATTGGTTAAAAACCCTAATTGGACAAGAATAAGCCTTGGGAAGACAAAAATGACCTAATTGATCATCCAATGACACAAACACACCTATTGGATGCACAAGACTGGTTAAAAACCCTAATTGGACAAGAATATGCCTAGGAAGGACGAAAATGACCTAATTGATCTTCCAATGACACAAACACACTTATTGGATGCACAAGATTGGTTAAAAACCCTAATTGGACAAGAATAAGCCTAGGGAGGACGAAAATGACCTAATTGATCATCCAATGACACAAACACACCTATTGGATGCACAAGATTGGTTAAAAACCATAATTGGATAAGAATAAGCCTAAGGAGGACGAAAATGACCTAGTTGATCATCCAATGACACAAACACACCTATTGGATGCACAAGATTGGTTAAAAACCCTAGTTGGACAAGAATATGCCTAGGGAGGACCAAAATGACCTAATTGATCATCCAATGACACAAATGAACTTATTGGATGCACAAGATTGGTTAAAAACACTAATTGGACAAGAATAAGCATAGGGAGGACGAAAATGACCTAATTGATCATCCAATGACACAAACACACCTATTGGATGCACAAGATTGGTTAAAAACCCTAATTGGACAAGAATAGGCCTAGGGAGGACGAAAATGACCTAATTGATCATCCAATGACACAAACACACCTATTGGATGCACAAGATTAATTAAAAACCCTAATTGGACAAGAATATGCCTAGGGAGGGCGAAAATGACCTAAATATAAATCCAATTACACAAATGAACTTATTGGATGCACAAGATTGGTTAAAAACCCTAATTGGACAAGAATAAGCCTTGGTAGGACGAAAATGACCTAATTGATCATCCAAAGACACAAACACACCTATTGGATGCACAAGACTGGTTGAAAACCCTAATTGGACAAGAATATGCCAAGGAAGGACGAAAATGACCTAATTGATCATCCAATGACACAAACACACTTATTGGAAGCACAAGATTGGTTAAAAACCCTAATTAGACAAGAATATGCTTAGGAAGGACGAAAATGACCTAAATGTTAACCCAATGACACAAATGAACTTATTGGATGCACAAGATTGGTTAAAAACCCTAATTTGAAAAGAATAAGCATAGGGAGGAGGAAAATGACCTAAATATTAATTCAATGACAAAAACAAAGTTATTGGATGCACAAGATTGGTTAAAAACCCTAATTGGACAAGAATAAGCCTAGGGAGGACGAAAATGACCTAATTGATCATCCAATGACACAAACACACCTATTGGATGCACGAGATTGGTTAAAAACCCTAATTGGACAAGAATATGCCTAGGGAGGACGAAAATGACCTAAATATTAATTCAATGACATAAACAAACTTATTGGAGGCACAAGATTGGTTAAAAACCCTAATTGGACAAGAATAAGCCTAGGGAGGACGAAAATGACCTAATTGATCATCCAATGACAGAAACACACCTATTTGAAGCACAAGATTGGTTAAAAACCCTAATTAGACAAGAATATGCCTAGGAAGGACGAAAATGACCTAAATGTTAATCCAATGACACAAATGAACTTATTGGATGCACAAGATTGGTTAAAAACCCTAATTGGACAAGAATAAGCCTAGGGAGGACGAAAATGACCTAATTGATCATCGAATGACACAAACACACCTATTGGATGCACAAGATTGGTTAAAAACCCTAATTGGACAAGAATATGCCTAAGGAAGAGGAAAATGACCTAAATATTAATTCAATGACACAAACAATGTTATTGGATGCACAAGATCGGTTAAAAACCCTAATTGGACAAGAATAAGCCTAGGGAGGACGAAAATGACCTAATTGATCATCCAATGACAGAAACACACCTATTTGAAGCACAAGATTGGTTAAAAACCCTAATTAGACAAGAATATGCCTAGGAAGGACGAAAATGACCTAAATGTTAATCCAATGACACAAATGAACTTATTGGATGCACAAGATTGGTTAAAAACCCTAATTGGACAAGAATAAGCCTAGGGAGGACGAAAATGACCTAATTGATCATCGAATGACACAAACACACCTATTGGATGCACGAGATTGGTTAAAAACCCTAATTGGACAAGAATATGCCTAGGGAGGACGAAAATGACCTAAATATTAATTCAATGACATAAACAAACTTATTGGAGGCACAAGATTGGTTAAAAACCCTAATTGGACAAGAATAAGCCTAGGGAGGACGAAAATGACCTAATTGATCATCCAATGACAGAAACACACCTATTTGAAGCACAAGATTGGTTAAAAACCCTAATTAGACAAGAGTATGCCTAGGAAGGACGAAAATGACCTAAATGTTAATCCAATGACACAAATGAACTTATTGGATGCACAAGATTGGTTAAAAACCCTAATTGGACAAGAATAAGCCTAGGGAGGACGAAAATGACCTAATTGATCATCCAATGACAGAAACACACCTATTGGATGCACAAGATTGGTTAAAAACCCTAGTTGGACAAGAATATGCATAGGGAGGACGAAAATGACCTAATTGATCATCCAATGACACAAATGAACTTATTGGATGCACAAGATTGGTTAAAAACCCTAATTGGACAAGAATAAGCCTAGGGAGGACGAAAATGACCTAATTGATCATCCAATGACACAAACACACCTATTGGAAGCACAAGATTGGTTAAAAACCCTAATTGGACAAGAATATGCCTAGGGAGGACGAAAATGACCTAAATGTTAATCCAATGACACAAATGAACTTATTGGATGCACAAGTTTGATTAAATACCCTAATTGGACAAGAATAAGCCTAGGGAGGACGAAAATGACCTAAATGTTAATCCAATGACACAAATGAACTTATTGGATGCACAAGATTGATTAAAAACCCTAATTGGACAAGAATAAGCCTAGGGAGGATGAAAATGACCTAATTGATCATCCAATGACACAAACACACCTATTGGATGCACAAGATTGGTTAAAAACCCTAATTGGACAAGAATATGCCTAGGGAGGACGAAAATGACATAAATGTTAATCCAATGACACAAACAAAGTTATTGGATGCACAAGATTGGTTAAAAACCCTAATTGGACAAGAATAAGCCTAGGGAGGACGAAAATGACCTAATTGATCATCCAATGACACAAACACACCTATTGGATGCACGAGATTGGATAAAAACCCTAATTCGACAAGAATATGCCTAGGGAGGACGAAAATGACCTAATTGATCATCCAATGACACAAATGAACTTATTGGATGCACAAGATTGGTTAAAAACCCTAATTGGACAAGAATAATCCTAGGGAGGACGAAAATGACCTAATTGATCATCCAATGACACAAACACACCTATTGGAAGCACAAGATTGGTTAAAAACCCTAATTGGACAAGAATATGCCTAGGGAGGACGAAAATGACCTAAATGTTAATCCAATGACACAAATGAACTTATTGGATGCACAAGATTGGTTAAAAACCCTAATTGGACAAGAATAAGCCTTGGGAAGACAAAAATGACTTAATTGATCATCCAATGACACAAACACACCTATTGGATGCACAAGACTGGTTAAAAACCCTAATTGGACAAGAATATGCCTAGGAAGTACGAAAATGACCTAATTGATCTTCCAATGACACAAACACACTTATTGGATGCACAAGATTGGTTAAAAACCCTAATTGGACAAGAATAAGCCTAGGGAGGACGAAAATGACCTAATTGATCATCCAATGACACAAACACACCTATTGGATGCACAAGATTGGTTAAAAACCATAATTGGACAAGAATATGCCTAGGGATGACGAAAATGACCTAAATATTAATTCAATGACACAAACAAAGTTATTGGATGCACAAGATTGGTTAAAAACCCTAATTGGACAAGAATAAGCCTAGGGAGGACGTAAATGACCTAATTGATCATCCAATGACACAAACCCGCTTATTGGATGCACAAGATTGGTTAAAAACCATAATTGGACAAGAATATGCCTAGGGAGGACGAAAATGACCTAAATATTAATTCAATTACACAAACAAACTTATCGGATGCACAAGATTGGTTAAAAACCCTAATTGGACAAGAATAAGCCTAGGGAGGACGAAAATAACCTAATTGATCATCCAATGACACAAACACACCTATTGGATGCACAAGATTGGTTAAAAACCCTAATTGGACAAGAATATGCCTAGGGAGGACGAAAATGACCTAAATGTTAATCCAATGACACAAATGAACTTATTGGATGCACAAGATTGGTTAAAAACCCTAATTGGGCAAGAATAAGCCTAGGGAGGACGAAAATGACCTAATTGATCATCCAATGACACAAACACACCTATTGGATGCACAAGATTGGTTAAAAACCCTAGTTGGACAAGAATAAGCCTTGGGAGGACGAAAATGACCTAATTGATCATCCAATGACACAAATGAACTTATTGGATGCAAAAGATTGGTTAAAAACCCTAATTGGACAAGAATAAGCCTAGGGAGGACGAAAATAACCTAATTGATCATCCAATGACACAAACACACCTATTGGATGCACAAGATTGGTTAAAAACCCTAATTGGACAAGAATATGCCTAGGGAGGACGAAAATGACCTAAATGTTAATCCAATGACACAAATGAACTTATTGGATGCACAAGATTGGTTAAAAACCCTAATTGGACAAGAAGAAGCCTAGGGAGGACGAAAATGACCTAATTGATCATCCAATGACACAAACACACCTATTGGATGCACAAGACTGGTTAACAACCCTAATTGGACAAGAATATGCCTAGGAAGGACGAAAATTACCTAATTGATCTTCCAATGACACAAACACACTTATTGGAAGCACAAGATTGGTTAAAAACCCTAATTGGACAAGAAGAAGCCAAGGGAGGACAAAAATGACCTAATTGATCATCCAATGACACAAACACACCTATTGGATGCACAAGATTGGTTAAAAACCCTAATTGGATAAGAATAAGCCTAAGGAGGACGAAAATGACCTAATTGATCATCCAATGACACAAACACACCTATTGGATGCACAAGATTGGTTAAAAACCCTAGTTGGACAAGAATATGCCTAGGGAGGACGAAAATGACCTAATTGATCATCCAATGACACAAATGAACTTATTGGATGCACAAGATTGGTTAAAAACCCTAATTGGACAAGAATATGCCTAGGAAGGACGAAAATGACCTAATTGATCATCCAATGACACAAGCACACCTATTGGATGCACAAGATTGGTTAAAAACCCTAATTGGACAAGAATAAGTCTAGGGAGGACGAAAATGACCTAATTGATCATCCAATGACCCAAACACACCTATTGGATGCACAAGATTGGTTAAAAACCCTAATTGGACAAGAATATGCCTAGGGAGGACGAAAATGACCTAAATATTAATTCAATGACACAAACAAACTTATTGGATGCACAAGATTGGTTAAAAACCCTAATTGGACAAGAATAAGCCTAGGGAGGACGAAAAAGACCTAATTGATCATCCAATGACACAAACACACCTATTGGATGCACAAGATTGGTTAAAAACCCTAATTGGACAAGAATATGCCTAGGGAGGAGGAAAATGACCTAAATATTAATTCAATGACACAAACAATGTTATTGGATGCACAAGATTGGTTAAAAACCCTAATTGGACAAGAATAAGCCTAGGGAGGACGAAAATGACCTAATTGATCATCCAATGACACAAACACACCTATGGATGCACAAGATTGGTTAAAAACCATAATTGGATAAGAATAAGCCTAAGGAGGACGAAAATGACCTAATTGATCATCCAATGACACAAACACACCTATTGGATGCACAAGATTGGTTAAAAACCCTAGTTGGACAAGAATATGCCTAGGGAGGACCAAAATGACCTAATTGATCATCCAATGACACAAATGAACTTATTGGATGCACAAGATTGGTTAAAAACACTAATTGGACAAGAATAAGCATAGGGGGGACGAAAATGACCTAATTGATCATCCAATGACACAAACACACCTATTGGATGCACAAGATTGGTTAAAAACCCTAATTGGACAAGAATATGCCTAGGGAGGGCGAAAATGACCTAAATATAAATCCAATTACACAAATGAACTTATTGGATGCACAAGATTGGTTAAAAACCCTAATTGGACAAGAATAAGCCTTGGTAGGACGAAAATGACCTAATTGATCATCCAAAGACACAAACACACCTATTGGATGCACAAGACTGGTTGAAAACCCTAATTGGACAAGAATATGCCAAGGAAGGACGAAAATGACCTAATTGATCATCCAATGACACAAACACACTTATTGGAAGCATAAGATTGGTTAAAAACCCTAATTAGACAAGAATATGCTTAGGAAGGACGAAAATGACCTAAATGTTAACCCAATGACACAAATGAACTTATTGGATGCATAAGATTGGTTAAAAACCCTAATTTGACAAGAATAAGCATAGGGAGGAGGAAAATGACCTAAATATTAATTCAATGACAAAAACAAAGTTATTGGATGCACAAGATTGGTTAAAAACCCTAATTGGACAAGAATAAGCCTAGGGAGGACGAAAATGACCTAATTGATTATCCAATGACACAAACACACCTATTGGATGCACGAGATTGGTTAAAAACCCTAATTGGACAAGAATATGCCTAGGGAGGACGAAAATGACCTAAATATTAATTCAATGACATAAACAAACTTATTGGAGGCACAAGATTGGTTAAAAACCCTAATTGGACAAGAATAAGCCTAGGGAGGACGAAAATGACCTAATTGATCATCCAATGACAGAAACACACCTATTTGAAGCACAAGATTGGTTAAAAACCCTAATTAGACAAGAATATGCCTAGGAAGGACGAAAATGACCTAAATGTTAATCCAATGACACAAATGAACTTATTGGATGCACAAGATTGGTTAAAAACCCTAATTGGACAAGAATAAGGCTAGGGAGGACGAAAATGACCTAATTGATCATCGAATGACACAAACACACCTATTGGATGCACAAGATTGGTTAAAAACCCTAATTGGACAAGAATATGCCTAGGGAGGAGGAAAATGACCTAAATATTAATTCAATGACACAAACAATGTTATTGGATGCACAAGATCGGTTAAAAACCCTAATTGGACAAGAATAAGCCTAGGGAGGACGAAAATGACCTAATTGATCATCCAATGACACAAACACACCTATTTGATGCACAAGATTGGTTAAAAACCCTAATTGGACAAGAATATGCCTAGGGAGGACGAAAATGACCTAAATATTAATTCAATGACACAAACAAACTTATTGGATGCACAAGATTGGTTATAAACCCTAATTGGACAAGAATAAGCCTAGGGAGGACGAAAATGACCTAATTGATCATCCAATGACACAAACACACCTATTGGATGCACAAGACAGGTTAAAAACCCTAATTGGACAAGAATATGCCTAGGAAGGACTAAAATGACCTAATTGATCATCCAATGACACAAACACACTTATTGGAAGCACAAGATTGGTTAAAAACCCTAATTGGATTAGAATAAGCATAGGGAGGACGAAAATGAACTAATTGATCATCCAATGACACAAACACATCTATTGGATGCACAAGAATGGTTAAAAACCCTAATTGGACAAGAATATGCCAAGGAAGGACGAAAATGACCTAAGTGTTAATCCAATGACACAAATGAACTTATTGGATGCACAAGATTGGTTAAAAACCCTAATTGGACAAGAATAAGCCTAGGGAGGACGAAAATGACCTAATTGATCATCCAATGACACAAACACACCTATTGGATGCACAAGATTGATTAAAAACCCTAATTGGACAAGAATAAGCCTAAGGAGGACGAAAATGACCTAATTGATAATCCAATGACACAAACACACCTATTGGATGCACAAGTTTGGTTAAAAACCCTAGTTGGACAAGAATATGCCTAGGGAGAACGAAAATGACCTAAATTGAACATCCAATGCCACAAACACACCTATTGGATGCAGAAGATTGGTTAAAAACCCTAATTGGACAAGAATATGCCTAGGGAGAACGAAAATGACCTAAATGTTAATCCAATGACACAAATGAACTTATTGGATGCACAAGATTGGTTAAAAACCCTAATTGGACAAGAATAAGCCTAGGGAGGACGAAAATGACCTAATTGATCATCCAATGACACAAACACACCTATTGGATGCACAAGATTGATTAAAAACCCTAATTGGACAAGAATAAGCCTAAGGAGGACGAAAATGACCTAATTGATAATCCAATGACACAAACACACCTATTGGATGCACAAGTTTGGTTAAAAACCCTAGTTGGACAAGAATATGCCTAGGGACGACGAAAATGACCTAATTGATCATCCAATGACACAAACACACCTATTGGATGCACAAGATTGGTTAAAAACCCTAATTGGACAAGAATATGCCTAGGGAGGACGAAAATGACCTAAATATTAATTCAATGACTCAAACAAACTTATTTGAGGCACAAGATTGGTTAAAAACCCTAATTGGACAAGAATAAGCCTAGGGAGGACGAAAATGACCTAATTGATCATCCAATGACACAAACACACCTATTGGAAGCACAAGATTGGTTAAAAACCCTAATTGGACAAGAATAAGCCTAGGCAGGACGAAAATGACCTAATTGATCATACAATGACACAAACACACCTATTGGATGCACTAGTGTGGTTAAAAACCCTAATTGGACAAGAATAAGCCTAGGGAGGACGAAAATGACCTAACTGATCATCCAATGACACAAACACACCTATTGGATGCACTAGTTTGGTTAAAAACCCTAATTGGACAAGAATAAGCCTAGGGAGGACGAAAATGACCTAATTGATCATCCAATGACACAAACACACCTATTGGATGCACAAGATTGGTTAAAAACTCTAATTGGATAAGAATAAGCCGAAGGAGGACGAAAAATGACCTAATTGAACATCAAATGACACAAACACACCTATTGGATGCACAAGATTGGTTAAAAACCCTAGTTGGACAAGAATATGCCTAGGGAGGACGAAAATGACCTAATTGATCATCCAATGACACAAATGAACTTATTGGATGCACAAGATTGGTTAAAAACCCTAATTGGACAAGAATAAGCCTAGGGAGGACGAAAATGACCTAATTGATCATCCAATGACACAAACACACCTATTGGATGCACAAGATTGGTTAAAAACGCTAATTGGACAAGAATATGCCTAGGGATGACAAAAATGACCTAAATATTAATTCAATGACACAAACAAAGTTATTGGATGCACAAGATTGGTTAAAAACCCTAATTGGACAAGAATAAGCCAAGGGAGGACGAAAATGACCTAATTGATCATCCAATGACACAAACACACCTATTGGATGCACAAGATTGGTTAAAAACCCTAGTTGGACAAGAATAAGCCTAGGGAGGACGAAAATGACCTAATTGATCATCCAATGACACAAATGAACTTATTGGCAGCACTAGATTGGTTAAAAACCCTAATTGGACAAGAATAAGCCTAGGGAGGACGAAAATGACCTAATTGATCATCCAATGACACAAACACACCTATTGGATGCACAAGATTGGTTAAAAACCCTAATTGGACAAGAATAAGCAAGGGTGGACGAAAATGACCTAAATGTTAATCCAATAACACAAATGAACTTATTGGATGCACAAGATTGGTTAAAAACCCTAATTGGACAAGAATATGCCTAGGGAGGACGAAAATGACCTAAATGTTAATCCAATGACACAAATGAACTTATTGGATGCACAAGATTGGTTAAAAACCCTAATTGGACAAGAATAAGCCTAGGGAGGACGAAAATGACCTAATTGATCATCCAATGACACAAACACACCTATTGGATGCACAAGATTGGTTAAAAACCGTAGTTGGACGAGAATATGCCTAGGAAGGACGAAAATGACCTAATTGATCATCCAATGACACAAATGAACTTATTGGATGCACAAGATTGGTTAAAAACCCTAATTGGACAAGAATAAGCCTAGGGAGGACGAAAATGACCTAATTGATCATCCAATGACACAAACACACCTATTGGATGCACAAGATTGGTTAAAAACCCTAATTGGACAAGGAAATGCCTAGGGAGGAGGAAAATGACCTAAATACTAATTCAATGACACAAACAAAGTTATTGGATGCACAAGATTGGTTAAAAACCCTAATTGGACAAGAATAAGCCTAGGGAGGACGAAAATGACCTAATTGATCATCCAATGACACAAACACACCTATTGGATGCGCAAGATTGGTTTAAAACCCTAGTTGGACAAGAATATGCCTAGGGAGGACGAATATGACCTAATTGATCATCCAATGACACAAATGAACTTATTGGATGCACAAGATTGGTTAAAAACCCTAATTGGACAAGAATAAGCCTAGGGAGGACGAAAATGACCTAATTGATCATCCAATGACACAAACACACCTATTGGATGCACAAGATTGGTTAAAAACCCTAATTGGACAAGAATATGCCTAGGGAGGACGAAAATGACCTAAATATTAATTCAATGACATAAACAAACTTGTTGGATGCACAAGTTTGGTTAAAAACCCTAGTTGGACAAGAATATGCCTAGGGAGGACGAAAATGACCTAATTGATCATCCAATGACACAAATGAACTTATTGGATGCACAAGATTAGTTAAAAACCCTAATTGGACAAGAATAAGCCTAGGGAGGACGAAAATGACCTAATTGATCATCCAATGACACAAACACACCTATTGGATGCACAAGATTGGTTAAAAACCCTAGTTGAACAAGAATAAGCCTAGGGAGGACGAAAATGACCTAATTGATCATCCAATGACACAAATGAACTTATTGGATGCACAAGATTGGTTAAAAACCCTAATTGGACAAGAATAAGCCTAGGGAGGACGAAAATGACCTAATTGATCATCCAATGACACAAACACACCTATTGGATGCACAAGATTGGTTAAAAACCCTAACTGGACAAGAATATGCCTAGGGAGGACGAAAATGACCTAAATGTTAATCCAATGACACAAATGAACTTATTGGATGCACAAGATTGGTTAAAAACCCTAATTGGACAAGAATAAGCCTAGGGAGGACGAAAATGACCTAATTGATCATCCAATGACACAAACACACCTATTGGATGCACAAGATTGGTTAAAAACCCAAATTGCACAAGAATATGCCTAGGGAGGAGGAAAGTGACCTAATTGATCATTCAATGACGCAAACACACCTATTGGATGCACAAGATTGGTTAAAAACCCTAATTCGACTAGAATATGCCTAGGGAGGACGAAAATGACCTAAATGTTAATCCAATGACACAAATGAACTTATTGGATGCACAAGATTGGTTAAAAACCCTAATTGGACAAGAATAAGCCTAGGGAGGACGAAAATGACCTAATTGATCATCCAATGACACAAACACACCTATTGGATGCACAAGATTGGTTAAAAACCCTAATTGGACAAGAATATGCCTAGGGAGGACGAAAATGACCTCATTGTTCATCCAATGACACAAACACACCTATTGGATGCACAAGATTGGTTAAAAACCCTAATTGGACAAGAATAAGCCTAGGGAGAACGAAAATGACCTAAATGTTAATCCAATGATACAACTCAACTTATTGGATGCACAAGATTGGTTAAAAACCCTAATTGGACAAGAATATGCCTAGGGAGGACGAAAATGACCTAAATGTTAATCCAATGACACAAATGAACTTATTGGATGCACAAGATTGGTTAAAAACCCTAATTGGACAAGAATAAGCCGAAGGAGGACGAAAATGACCTAATTGATCATCAAATGACACAAACACACCTATTGGATGCACAAGATTGGTTAAAAACCCTAGTTGGAGAAGAATATGCCTAGGGAGGACGAAAATGACCTAATTGATCATCCAATGACACAAATGAACTTATTGGATACACAAGATTGGTTAAAAACCCTAATTGGACAAGAATAAGCATAGGGAGGACGAAAATGACCTAATTGATCATCCAATGACACAAACACACCTATTGGATGCACAAGATTGGTTAAAAACCCTAATTGGACAAAATATGCCTAGGGAGGACGAAAATGACCTAAATGTTAATCCAATGACACAAATGAACTTATTGGATGCACAAGATTGGTTAAAAACCCTAATTGGACAAGAATAAGCCTAGGGAGGACGAAAATGACCTAATTGATCATCCAATGACACAAACACACCTATTGGATGCACAAGATTGGTTAAAAACCCTAATTGGACAAGAATAAGCCTAGGGAGGACGAAAATGACCTAATTGATCATCCATTGCCACAAACACACCTATTGGATGCACAAGATTGGTTAAAAACCCTAATTGGACAAGAATATGCCTAGGGAGGAGGAAAATGACCAAATTGATCATCCATTGCCACAAACACACCTATTGGATGCACAAGATTGGTTAAAAACCCTAATTGGACAAGAATATGCCTAGGGAGGACGAAAATGACCTAAATATTAATTCAATGACATAAACAAACTTGTTGGATGCACAAGATTGGGTAAAAACCCTAATTGGACAAGAATAAGCCTAGGGAGGACGAAAATGACCTAATTGATCATCCAATGGCACAAACACACCTATTGGATGCACAAGATTGGTTAAAAACCCTAATTGGACAAGAATATGCCTAGGGAGGACGAAAATGACCTAATTGATCATCCAATGACACAAACACACCTATTGGATGCACAAGATTGGTTAAAAACCCTAATTGGACAAGAATAAGCCTATGGCGGACGAAAATGACCTAATTGATCATCCGATGACACAAACACACCTATTGAATGCACAAGATTGGTTAAAAACCCTAATTGGACAAGAATATGCCTAGGGAGGACGAAAATGACCTAAATTGATCATCCAATGACACAAACACACCTATTGAATGCACAAGATTGGTTAAAAACCCTAATTGGACAAGAATATGTTTAGGGAGGACGAAAATTAACTAAATGTTAATCCAATGACCAAAATTAACTTTTTGGATGCACAAGATTGGGTAAAAAACCTAATTGGACAAGAATAAGCCTAGGGAGGACGAAAATGACCTAATTGATCATCAAATGACACAAACACACCTATTGGATGCACAAGATTGGTTAAAAACCCTAATTGGACAAGAATATGCCTAGGGAGGAAGAAAATGACCTAAATATTAATTCAATGACACAAACAAAGTTATTGGATGCACAAGAATGGTTAAAAACTTTAATTGGACAAGAATAAGCCTAGGGGGGACGAAAATGACCTAATTGATCATCCAATGACAAAAACACACCTATTGGATACACATGATTGGTTAAAAACCCTAATTGGACAAGAATAAGCCTAGGGAGTACGAAAATTACCTAATTGATCATCCATTGCCACCAACACACCTATTGGATGCACAAGATTGGTTAAGAACCCTAATTGGACAAGAATATGCCTAGGGAGGACGAAAATGACCTAGATGATCATCCAATGACACAAACACACCTATTGGATGCACAAGATTGGTTAAAAACCCTAATTGGACAAGAATATGCCTTGGGAGGACGAAAATGACCTTAATATTAGTTCAATGACACAAACAAAGTTATTGGATGAACAAGATTGGTTAAAAACCCTAATTGGACAAGAATAAGCCTAAGGAGGACGAAAATGACCTAATTGATCATCCAATGACACAAACACACCTATTGGATGCACAAGATTGGTTAAAAACCCTAATTGGACAAGAATAAGCCTGGGGAGGACGAAAATGACCTAATTGATCATCCAATGACACAAATGAACTTATTGGATGCACAAGATTTGTTAAAAACCCTAATTGGACAAGAATAAGCCTAGGGAGGACGAAAATGACCTAATTGATCATCCAATGACACAAACACACCTATTGGATGCACAAGATTGGTTAAAAACCCTAATTGGACAAGAATATGCCTAGGGAGGACGAAAATGACTTAAATAATAATTCAATGACACAAACAAAGTTATTGGATGCACAAGATTGGTTAAAAACCCTAATTTGACAAGAATAAGTCTAGGGAGGACGAAAATGACCTAATTGATCATCCAATGACACAAACACACCTATTGGATGCACAAGATTGGTTAAAAACCCTAATTGGACAAGAATAAGCTTAGGGAGGACGAAAATGACCTAATTGATCATCCAATGACACAAACTAATCTATTGGATGCACAAGATTGGTTAAAAACCCTAATTGGACAAGAATAAGCCTAGGGAGGACGAAAATGACCTAATTGATCATCCAATGACACAAACACACCTATTGGATGCACAAGATTGGTTAAAAACCCTAATTGGACAAGAATATGCCTAGGGAGGACGAAAATGACCTAAATATTAATTCAATGACACAAACAAAGTTATTGGATACACAAGATTGGTTAAAAACTCTAATTGGACAAGAATAAGCCTGGGGAGGACGAAAATGACCTAATTGATCATTCAATGACACAAACACACCTATTGGAAGCACAAGATTGGTTAAAAACCCTAATTGGACAAGAATATGCCTAGGGAGGACGAAAATGACCTAACTGTTAATCCAATGACACAAATAAACTTATTGGATGTACAAGATTGGTTAAAAACCCTAATTGGACAAGAATAAGCCTAGGGAGGACGAAAATGACCTAATTGATCATCCAATGACACAAACACACCTATTGGATGCACAAGATTGGTTAAAAACCCTAATTGGACAAGAATATGCCTAGGGAGGACGAAAATGACCTAAATGTTAATCTAATGAAACAAATGAACTTATTGGATGCACAAGATTGGTTAAAAACCCTAATTGGACAAGAATATGCCTTGGGAGGACGAAAATGACCTAATTGATCATCCAATGACACAAACACACCTATTGGATGCACAAGATTGGTTAAAAACCCTAATTGGACAAGAATAAGCCTAGGGAGGAAGAAAATGACCTAATTGATCATCCAATGACACAAACACACCTATTGGTTGCACAAGATTGATTCAAAACCCTAATTGAACAAGAATATGCCTAAGGAGGACGAAAATGACCTAAATGTTAATCCAATGACACAAATGAACTTATTGGATGCACAAGATTGGTTAAAAACCCTAATTGGACAAGAATAAGCCTAGGGAGGACGAAAATGACCTAATTGATCATCCAATGACACAAACACACCTATTGGATGCACAAGATTGGTTAAAAACCCTAATTGTAAAAGAATAAGCCTAGGGAGGACGAAATTGACCTAAATGTTAATTTAATGACACAAACGAACTTATTGGATGCACAACATTGGTTAAAAACCCTAATTGGACAAGAAGAAGCCTAGGGAGGACGAAAATGACCTAATTGATCATCCAATGACACAAACACACCTATTGGATGCACAAGATTGGTTAAAAACCCTAATTGGACAAGAATAAGCCTAGGGAGGACGAAAATGACCTAATTGATCATCCAATGACACAAACACACCTATTGGATGCACAAGATTGGTTAAAAACCCTAATTGGACAAGAATAAGCCTAGGGAGGACGAAAATGACCTAAATGTTAATCCAATGACACAAATGAACTTATTGGATGCACAAGATTTGTTAAAAACCCTAATTGGACAAGAATAAGCATAGGGAAGACGAAAATGACCTAATTGATCATCCAATGACACAAACACACCTATTGGATACACAAGATTGGTTAAAAACCCTAATTGGACAAGAATATGCCTAATGAGGACGAAAATGACCTAAATGTTAATCCAATGACACAAATGAACTTATTGGATGCACAAGATTGGTTAAAAACCCTAATTGGACAAGAATAAGCCTAGGGAGGACGAAAATGACCTAATTGATCATCCAATGACACAAACACACCTATTGGATGCACAAGATTGGTTAAAAACCCTAATTGGACAAGAATATGCCTAGGGAGGACGAAAATGACCTAAATATTAATTCAATGACACAAACAAAGTTATTGGATGCACAAGATTGGTTAAATACCCTAATTGGACAAGAATAAGCCTAGGGAGGACGAAAATGACCTAATTGATCATCCAATGACACAAATGAACTTATTGGATGCACAAGATTGGTTAAAAACCCTAATTGGACAAGAATAAGCCTAGGGAGGACGAAAATGACCTAATTGATCATCCAATGACACAAACACACCTATTGGATGCACAAGATTGGTTAAAAACCCTAATTGGACAAGAATAAGCCTAGGGAGGACGAAAATGACCTAATTGATCATCCAATGACACAAACACACCTATTGGATGCACAAGATTGGTTAAAAACCCTAATTGGACAAGAATATGCCTAGGGAGGACGAAAATGACCTAATTGATCATCCAACGACACAAACACACCTATTGGATGCACAAGATTGGTTAAAAACACTTATTGGACAAGAATATTCCTAGGGAGGACGAAAATGACCTAAATATTAATTCAATGACACAAACAAACTTATCGGATGCAGAAGATTGGTTAAAAACACTAGTTGGACAAGAATAAGCCTAGGGAGGACGAAAATGACCTAATTGATCATCCAATGACACAAACACACCTATTGGATGCACAAGATTGGTTAAAAACCCTAATTGGACAAGAATATGCCTAGGGAGGACGAAAATGACCTAATTGATCATCCATTGACACAAACACACCTATTGGATGCACAAGATTGGTTAAAAACCCTAATTGGACAATAATATGCCTAGGGAGGACGAAAATGACCTAAATGTTAATCCAATGACACAAATGAACTTATTGGATGCACAAGATTGGTTAAAAACCCTAATTGGACAAGAATAAGCCTAGGGAGGACGAAAATGACCTAATTGATCATCCAATGACACAAACACACCTATTGGATGCACAAGATTGGTTAAAAACCCTAATTGGACAAAAATAAACCTAGGGAGGACGAAAATGGCCTAATTGATCATCCAATGACACAAACACACCTATTGGATGCACAAGATTGGTTAAAAACCCTAATTGGACAAGAATATGCCTAGGGAGGACGAAAATACCCTAATTGATCACCCAATGACACAAAGACACCTATTGGATGCACAAGATTGGTTAAAAACCCTAATTTGACAATAATATGCCTAGGGAGGACGAAAATGACCTAAATGTTAATCCAATGACACAAATGAACTTATTGGATGCACAAGATTGGTTAAAAACCCTAATTGGACAAGAATAAGCCTAGGGAGGACGAAAATGACCTAATTGATCATCCAATGACACAAACACACCTATTGGATGCACAAGATTGGTTAAAAACCCTAATTGGACAAGAATATGCCTAGGGAGGACGAAAATGACCTAATTGGTCATCCAATGACACAAACACACCTATTGGATGCACAAGATTGGTTAAAAACCCTAATTGGACAAGAATAAGCCTAGGGAGGACGAAAATAACCTAATTGATCATCCAATGACACAAACACACCTATTGGATGCACAAGATTGGTTAAAAACCCTAATTGGACAAGAATATGCCTAGGCAGGACGAAAATGATCTAAATGTTAATCCAATGACACAAATGAACTTATTGGATGCACAAGATTGGTTAAAAACCCTAATTGGACAAGAATAAGCCTAGGGAGGACGAAAATGACCTAATTGATCATCCAATGACACAAACACACCTATTGGATGCACAAGATTGGTTAAAAACCCTAATTGGACAAGAATATGCCTAGGGAGGACGAAAATGACCTAATTGATCATCCAATGACACAAACGCACCTATTGGATGCACAAGATTGGTTAAAAACCCTAATTGGACAAGAATAAGCCTAGGGCGGACGAAAATGACCTAATTGATCATCCGATGACACAAACACACCTATTGAATGCACAAGATTGGTTAAAAACCCTAATTGGACAAGAATATGCCTAGCGAGGACGAAAATGACCTAAATTGATCATCCAATGACACAAACACACCTATTGAATGCACAAGATTGGTTAAAAACCCTAATTGGACAAGAATATGTTTAGGGAGGACGAAAATTACCTAAATGTTAATCCAATGACCAAAATGAACTTTTTGGATGCACAAGATTGGGTAAAAAACCTAATTGGACAAGAATAAGCCTAGGGAGGACGAAAATGACCTAATTGATCATCAAATGACACAAACACACCTATTGGATGCACAAGATTGGTTAAAAACCCTAATTGGACAAGAATATGCCTAGGGAGGAAGAAAATGACCTAAATATTAATTCAATGACACAAACAAAGTTATTGGATGCACAAGATTGGTTAAAAACTTTAATTGGACAAGAATAAGCCTAGGGGGGACGAAAATGACCTAATTGATCATCCAATGACAAAAACACACCTATTGGATACACATGATTGGTTAAAAACCCTAATTGGACAAGAATAAGCCTAGGGAGTACGAAAATTACCTAATTGATCATCCATTGCCACCAACACACCTATTGGATGCACAAGATTGGTTAAGAACCCTAATTGGACAAGAATATGCCTAGGGAGGACGAAAATGACCTAGATGATCATCCAATGACACAAACACACCTATTGGATGCACAAGATTGGTTAAAAACCCTAATTGGACAAGAATATGCCTTGGGAGGACGAAAATGACCTTAATATTAATTCAATGACACAAACAAAGTTATTGGATGCACAAGATTGGTTAAAAACCCTAATTGGACAAGAATAAGCCTAGGGAGGACGTAAATGACCTAATTGATCATCCAATAACACAAACACACCTATTGGATGCACAAGATTGGTTAAAAACCCCAATTGGACAAGAATATGCCTAGGGAGGACGAAAATGACCTAATTGATTATCCAATGACACAAACACACCTATTGGAAGCACAAGATTGGTTAAAAACCCTAATTGGACAAGAATATGCCTAGGGAGGACGAAAATGACCTAATTGATCATCCAATGACACAAACACACCTATTGGATGCACAAGATTGGTTAAAAACCCTAATTGGACAAGAATAAGCCTAGGGAGGACGAAAATGACCTAAATGTTAATCCAATGACACAAATGAACTTATTGGATGCACAAGATTGGTTAAAAACCCTAATTGGACATGAATAAGCCTAGGGAGGACGAAAATGACCTAATTGATCATGCAATGACACAAATGAACTTATTGGATGCACAAGATTGGTTAAAAACCCTTATTGGACAAGATTAAGCCTAGGGAGGACGAAAATGACCTAAATATTAATTCAATGAAACAAACAAACTTATTGGATACACAAGATTGGTTAAAAACCCTAATTGGACAAGAATAAGCATAGGGAGGAAGAAAATGACCTAATTGATCATCCAATGACACAAACACACCTATTGGATGCACAAGATTGGTTAAAAACCCTAATTGGACAAGAATATGCCTAGGGAGGATGAAAATGACCTAAATGTTAATCCAATGACACAAAAGAACTTATTGGATGCACAAGATTGGTTAAAAACCCTAATTGGACAAGAATAAGCCTAGGGAGGACGAAAATGACCTAATTGATCATCCAATGACACAAACACACCTATTGGATGCACAAGATTGGTTAAAAACCCTAATTGGACAAGAATATGCCTAGGGAGGACGAAAATGACCTAAATATTAATTCAATGACATAAACAAACTTATTGGATGCACAAAATTGGTTAAAAACCCTAATCGGACAAGAATATGCCTAGGGAGGACGAAAATGACCTAATTGATCATCCAATGACACAAACACACCTATTGGATGCACAAGATTTGTATAAAAACCCTAATTGGACAAGAATATACCTAGGGAGGACGAAAATGACCTAAATATTAATTCAATGACATAAACAAACTTATTGGATGCACCAGATTGGTTAAAAACCCTAATTGGACAAGAATAAGCCTAGGGAGGACGGAAATGACCTAATTGATCATCCAATATAACAAACACACCTATTGGAAGCACAAGATTGGTTAAAAACCCTAATTGGACAAGAATATGCCTAGGGAGGACGAAAATGACCTAAATGTTAATCCAATGACACAAATGAACTTATTGGATGCACAAGATTGGTTAAAAACCCTAATTGGACAAGAATATAACTAGGGAGGACGAAAATGACCTAAATATTAATTCAATGACACAAACAAACTTATTGGATGCACAAGATTGGTTAAAAACCCTAATTGGACAAGAATAAGCCTAGGGAGGACGAAAATGACCTAATTGATCATCCAATGACACAAACACACCTATTGGATGCACAAGATTGGTTAAAAACCCTAATTGGACAAGAATATGCCTAGGGAGGACGAAAATGACCTAATTGATCATCCAATGACACAAACGCACCTATTGGATGCACAAGATTGGTTAAAAACCCTAATTGGACAAGAATATGCCTAGAGAGGACGAAAATGACCTAATTGATCATCCAATGACACAAACACACCTATTGGATGCACAAGATCGGTTAAAAACCCTAATTGGACAAAAATAAGCCTAGGGAGGACGAAAATGACCTAATTGATCATCCAATGACACAAACACACCTATTGGATGCACAAGATTGGTTAAAAACCCTAATTGGACAAGAATATGCCTAGAGAGGACGAAAATGACCTAATTGATCATCCAATGACACAAATGAACTTATTGGATGCACAAGATTAGTTAAAAACCCTAATTGGACAAGAATAAGCCTAGGGAGGACGAAAATAACCTAATTGATCATCCAATGACACAAACACACCTATTGGATGCACAAGATTGGTCTAAAACTCTAATTGGACAAGAATATGCCTAGGGAGGACGAAAATGACCTAAATGTTAATCCAATGACACAAATGAACTTATTAGATGTACAAGATTGGTTAAAAACCCTAATTGGACAAGAATAAGTCTAGGGAGGACGAAAATGACCTAATTGATCATCTAATGACACAAACACACCTATTGGATGCACAAGATTGGTTAAAAACCCTAATTGGACAAGAATAAGCCTAGGGAGGACGAAAATGACCTAATTGATCATCCAATGACACAAACACACCTATTGGATGCACAAGATTGGTTAAAAACCCTAATTGGACAAGAATATGCCTAGGGAGGACGAAAATGACCTAATTGATCATCCAATGACACAAATGAACTTATTGGATGCACAAGATTAGTTAAAAACCCTAATTGGACAAGAATAAGCCTAGGGAGGAAGAAAATAACCTAATTGATCATCCAATGACACAAACACACCTATTGGATGAACAAGATTGGTCTAAAACTCTAATTGGACAAGAATATGCCTAGGGAGGACGAAAATGACCTAAATGTTAATCCAATGACACAAATGAACTTATTGGATGCACAAGATTGGTTAAAAACCCTAATTGGACAAGAATAAGCCTAGGGAGGACGAAAATGACCTAATTGATCATCCAATGACACAAACACACCTATTGGATGAACAAGATTGGTTAAAAACCCTAATTGGACAAGAATATGCCTAGGGAGGAGGAAAATGACCTAAATATTAATTCAATGACACATACAAAGTTATTGGATGCACAAGATTGGTTAAAAACCCTAATTGGACAAGAATAAGCCTAGGGAGGACGAAAATGACCTAATTGATCATCCAATGACACAAACACACCTATTGGATGCACAAGATTGGTTAAAAACCCTAATTGGACAAGAATATGCCTAGGGAGGACGAAAATGACCTAAATATTAATTCAATGAAACAAACAAACTTATTAGATGCACAAGATTGGTTAAAAACCCTAATTGGACAAGAATATGCCTAGGGAGGACGAAAATGACCTAATTGATCATCCAATGACACAAACACACCTATTGGATGCACAAGATTGGTTAAAAACCCTAATTGGACAAGAATAAGCCTAAGGGGGACGAAAATGACCTAATTGATCATCCAATGACACAAACACACCTATTGGATGCACAAGATTGGTTAAAAACCCTAATTGGACAAGAATATGCCTAGGGATGACGAAAATGACCTAATTGATCATCCAGTGATACAAATGAACTTATTGGATGCACAAGATTAGTTAAAAACCCTAATTGGACAAGAATAAGCCTAGGGAGGACGAAAATAACCAAATTGATCATCCAATGACACAAACACACCTATTGGATGCATAAAGATTGGTTAAAAACCCTAATTGGACTAGAATATGCCTAAGGAGGACGAAAATGACCTAAATGTTAATCCAATGACACAAATGAACTTATTGGATGCACAAGATTGGTTAAAAACCCTAATTGGGCAAGAATAAGCCTAGGGAGGACGAAAATGACCTAAATGTTAATCCAATGACACAACTCAACTTATTGGATGCACAAGATTGGTTAAAAACCATAATTGGGCAAGAATAAGCCTAGGGAGGACGAAAATGACCTAATTGATCATCCAATGACACAAACACACCTATTGGATGCACAAGATTGGTTAAAAACCCTAACTGGACAAGAATATGCCTAGGGAGGACGAAAATGACCTAATTGATCATCCAATGACACAAACACACCTATTGGATGCACAAGATTGGTTAAAAACCCTAATTTGACAAGAATATGCCTAGGGAGGACGAATATGACCTAAATGTTAGTCCAATAACTCAAATGAACTTATTGGATGCACAAGATTGGTTAAAAACCCTAATTGGATAAGAATAAGCCTTGGGAGAACGTAAATGACCTAAATGTTAATCCAATGACACAACTCAACTTATTGGATGCACAAGATTGGTTAAAAACCCTAATTGGACAAGAATAAGCCTAGGGAGGACGAAAATGACCTAATTGATCATCCAATGACACAAACACACCTATTGGATGCACAAGATTGGTTAAAAACCCTAGTTGGACAAGAATATGCCTAGGGAGGACGAAAATGACCTAATTGATCATCCAATGACACAAATGAACTTATTGGATGCACAAGATTGGTTAAAAACCCTAATTGGACAAGAATAAGCCTAGGGAGGACGAAAACGACCTAATTGATCATCCAATGACACAAACACACCTATTGGATGCACAAGATTGGTTAAAACCCTAATTGGACAAGAATATGCCTAGGGAGGACGAAAATGACCTAAATGTTAATCCAATGACACAAATGAACTTATTGGATGCACAAGATTGGTTAAAAACCCTAATTGGACAAGAATAAGCCTAGGGAGGACGAAAATGACCTAATTGATCATCCAATGACACAAACACACCTATTGGATGCACAAGATTGGTTAAAAACCCTAATTGGACAAGAATAAGCCTACGGAGTACGAAAATGACCTAATTGATCATCCAATGACACAAACACACCTATTGGATGCACAAGATTGGTTAAAAACCCTAGTTGGACAAGAACATGCCTAGGGAGGACGCAAATGACCTAATTGATCATCCAATGACACTAATGAACTTATTGGATGCACAAGATTGGTTAAAAACCCTAATTGGGCAAGAATAAGCCTATGGAGGACGAATATGACCTAAATGTTAATCCAATAACACAAATGAACTTATTGGATGCACACGATTGGTTAAAAACCCTAACTGGACAAGAATAAGCTTAGGGAGAACGAAAATGACCTAAATGTTAATCCAATGACACAACTCAACTTATTGGATGCACAAGATTGGTTAAAAACCCAAATTGGACAAGAATAAGCCTAGGGAGGACGAAAATGACCTAATTGATCATCCAATGACACAAACACACCTATTGGATGCACAAGATTGGTTAAAAACCCTAGTTGCACAAGAACATGCCTTGGGAGGACGAAAATGACCTAATTGATCATCCAATGACACAACTCAACTTATTGGATGCACAAGATTGGTTAAAAACCCTAATTGGACAAGAATATGCCTAGGGAGGACGAAAATGACCTAATTGATCATCCAATGACACAAACACACCTATTGGATGCACAAGATTGGTTAAAAACCCTAATTGGACAAGAATAAGCCTAGGGAGGACGAAAATTACCTAATTGATCATCCAATGACACAAACACACCTATTGGATGCACAAGATTGGTTAAAACCCCTAATTGGACAAGAATATGCCTAGCGAGGACGAAAATGACCTAATTGATCATCCAATGACACAAACACACCTATTGGATGCACAAGATTGGTTAAAAACCCTAGTTGGACAAGAACATGCCTAGGGAGGACGCAAATGACCTAATTGATCATCCAATGACACTAATAAACTTATTGGATGCACAAGATTGGTTAAAAACCCTAATTGGACAAGAATAAGCCTATGGAGGACGGAAATGACCTAATTGATCATCCAATGACACAAACACACCAATTTGGTGCACAAGATTGGTTAAAAACCCTAATTGGACAAGAATATGCCTAGGGAGGACGAATATGACCTAAATGTTAATCCAATAACACAAATGAACTTATTGGATGCACACGATTGGTTAAAAACCCTAACTGGACAAGAATAAGCTTAGGGAGAACGAAAATGACCTAAATGTTAATCCAATGACACAACTCAACTTATTGGATGCACAAGATTGGTTAAAAACCCTAATTGGACAAGAATAAGCCTAGGGAGGACGAAAATGACCTAATTGATCATCCAATGACACAAACACACCTATTGGATGCACAAGATTGGTTAAAAACCCTAGTTGCACAAGAACATGCCTTGGGAGGACGAAAATGACCTAATTGATCATCCAATGACACAACTCAACTTATTGGATGCACAAGATTGGTTAAAAACCCTAATTGGACAAGAATATGCCTAGGGAGGACGAAAATGACCTAATTGATCATCCAATGACACAAACACACCTATTGGATGCACATGATTGGTTAAAAACCCTAATTGGACAAGAATTAGCCTAGGGAGGACGAAAATGACCTAATTGATCATCCAATGACACAAACACACATATTGGATGCACAAGATTGGTTAAAAACCCTAATTGGGCAAGAATATGCTTAGGGAGGACGAAAATGACCTAAATATTAATTCAATGACACAAACAAAGTTATTGGATGCACAAGATTGGTTAAAAACTCTAATTGGACAAGAATAAGCCTAAGGAGGACGAAAATGACCTAATTGATCATCCAATGACACAAATGAACTTATTGGATGCACAAGATTGGTGAAAAACCCTAATTGGACAAGAATAAGCATAGGGAGGACGAAAATGACCTAATTGATCATCCAATGACACAAACACACCTATTGGATACACAAGATTGGTTAAAAACCCTAATTGGACAAGAAGATGCCTAGGGTGGACGAAAATGACCTAAATGTTAATCCAATGACACAAATGAACATATTGGATGCACAAAATTGGTTAAAAACCCTAATTGGACAAGAATAAGCCTAGGGAGGACGAAAATGACCTAATTGATCATCCAATGACACAAACACACCTATTGGATGCACAAGATTGGTTAAAAACCCTAATTGGACAAGAATATGCCTAGGGAGGACGAAAATGACCTAGTTGATCATCCAATGACACAAACACACCTATTGGAT